>CM066329.1:170965818-171242941 GCA_033807585.1 Hydrophis major
GATGGGACCTGACCGGTATAACTACCGGTTCTGTTGCTCTGTGTCATGCACGCATGCGTGGGTCGCGTGAGTCGTGTGGATGCAATTTACATTCTGCTGAGCAGCACTGTGTGTGGGTGCTTAGCAGTTGGAAAAGCCCTTTTTTCCCCTGCTTTTTCAAGCTGTGCCGCGCAAAGCAGCTGCGATTGCAAAAACAGAAAATAAAGATCAGGTAAGAGCCTGGGCAGGTGGGTGGGCCAAAACAGCAGCAGACACAGAACCAGTTCTGTGTCTACTGCTCTTCAGAGCTGCCAGTTCTGTAGAGCTGGACAGAACTGGTAGAATCCCACCCCTGCCTTAAACTATAATTTTAAAACTACTAAATCCATGTGAAGTTTTCATACTATTTATATTTATTTCATTTTCACTAAAAGTTGTCCTGACCATTCTCACTTTAGGAAATTTGGTAGTCTGTACAAATTACTAAAACAACCCACAAGTATAGTATTCACCATGAAATAAATTGTGTCTTCTTAAACTAGATTAACTTCAATCTCGGTTTGATTTAAATTACGTTCTCGGATTGTTCTGCTTGCGTTCAGCAATTCTCGATGCTACCAACTTTTGCATCTTTCTGGTCTCCTTTAGGTGAAATAGGAGTTCCAATCCATTACAGTAGGAAGAGGAATTCAGGAGTAAACCATTGAAAAAGTGAGAGAGTGAACATATTTTCACGGTCCAAGCAGAAGCTGGACATCTATCTGCAGGGGATGCTTTCAAGACAATCCTGCACTGACCCAGGGCCCTAAATGGCAGGTCTCTGTGAATCAGGCAAATCAGATTAAAATGGTTTCATTTTGGAACAGCAATTTTATGACATGAGTTAATAATTTCACCTGGGAAAGTGATTTGATTTCATTAAAATTTAATTTAAAACACTAATTTCTACATGTGTGCAGAATTAATTCAGACAAATCTGATTCAACTTGACAATTCAAATCAAGTTTCTAACCAACTGGAGATTTGGTCAGGTAATATTCAAAACCGCAACAAGTATTAAGCCTGATTCTTTTAAACTTATTGATTCAATGGTTGTATGACCATAATCAAAATCAGAAAAGAAAATGGAGAGAGATTTCTATTCCTTCTCTTAAATGTTGGCCTACAAACCGAAGTGGAGGGACTATTTTGGTCCAGAAACAAGAAACAACTCTGGGCAAGCAATGCCAAGGGTACATATGTATATATATGATGATTTTATTTGCTATATATATATGTTTTAATTTATTTTTATTTGTCTTTTGTTTTTAATTGCTATGACCCACCCAGAGTCATTTACATGAGATGGGTAGCCATTCAAATTGAATACAAACAGAAAGACATGGATGCTGTTGTTTTTAAGAGCACACCCTGTTTGCTAAATTGTCCTGATCTGGTCAACACAGTCATGTTTCTAGATTGGCCATCTCTCTACAAAATGTGTTCTAAATAATTCCAGATTCTGGAGGATGGCATAAGACCATTTCCTGACCTTGCAGCTTGTTTTCATCCAGATTGTCACCATGGTAGCTGCATAATTGAGTGACACCATCGACTCAGTACTGCCACTATGAAACCACTATTCCCACATGCAAGAACCTTGTCATGTCCTCCTGTGGCTTAGCCTGTATATGTGACAAAGAATGTGGGTAAAACTCTTAGGGGAAGAAAGAAGGAAACCGATAGTATAGTTATAGGTCTGTGTAGGATATTTATAGATATTTATAGTTTATTGAAATAGTAGTTTGGGATTTATAGTTTGTAGTAGAAGTAGAGGTTTGGGATTTGGCTGATGGGTTGTAGAGGATTGAACTCAAGAGTTATTACCTGTAACATATTATTTACATTGTCAAATGCTCATTTAAGTATTCCTGTGAGTGGTTTTCTTATCTTGGAAGAATTTTATTTTCCAAAAAGTATTTAAGTGGTTTATCCCTGAATCTTGCTAATTTTACACAATATTTTAATTCCCATATACTTCCTGCACAGATCAAATTAAGCTCTTTACTTTTCCAAAACAGTATTTTAATTCAAAAAGCATATAAGTGCTGCAGGCAAGATCATCCAAACTATTATTTAGTTGGAAGGCTTGCTTCAGAGCTGAAATATCTCTTTTGTATTTGAAACATTATTTTATTTTTAAATTTGTATTGTTCCTTTGCGTCCAAGCATAAATCCAATACAAAACCAAATCATAAAACTGTATTTACTTTCTTACATTCTGAAGAGGGAAGGTCAGATTTTATAAAGCCATGGGGTGGATGTGGGGGGGGGGGGGGTGGAATCCTTTTCATGAAACATGGATCTTTGATTTCTCAATACCTGTGAAATATTGCATGAATGGAAGAATTTAAGTAGGGTGAGGCATAGCGCAAATGTAGAAAATCAAAACAATATAAAATACTCTGGGATGCTGATAAGCATGTGATCCAAGCCACGAAACTCACTTTGGTTATTTTTTTTTTTCACTGAAGCACAATTGGCTATTTGCTACAAATGGCAAGTTCAATAAATTGGTAGGCAGAATATTTCCAGACATGAAACAACAAAGAAAAATGCATGCAGATGCACAAAAGCCAATCATTCCATCCATTTCAATGGGAAAAGAACATAGATGCAATCCCAAATTTGAGTTTGGGTGATCTAAGTTTCCAACAAGAATTTCTTAGCTGCCGCAAAAGAAAAAATAAGTCCCATAGAACAGGGGTCTCCAACCTTGGCTCCTGGAAGCCTGGCGGACTTCAACTCCCAGAATTCCACAGCCAGCTGGCTATGGAACTCTGGGAGTTGAAGTCCGCCAGGCTTCCAGGAGCCAAGGTTGGAGACCCCTGCCATAGAACAATAACAGAATAGCAAAACAACAGAGTTGGAAAGGACCTTGGAGGTCTTCTAGTCCAACCAGAGTTCCCAAGCAGGAAACCCTATATCATTTCAGACAAATGGTTGTCCAATCCCTTCTTAAAAACCTCCAGTGCTAGAGCACCCACAACTTCTGGAGCCAAGTTGTTCCATTGATTAATTGTTCTAACTGTCAGGAAATTTATCCTTAGTTCTAGGTTAGTTCTCTCCTTCATTAGTTTCCATCCATTGCTTCTTGTCCTGCCTTCAGATGCTTTGGAAAATGCCCAAACACAATTTCAGCCACAGCTTGAACAAAAACTAAAAACTTGTTTGCATCTGTTTCTTTAGAACCTGAAAAACAAAATATGTTCTGGAGGAAAGAATTAACACATGAATTGTTGCATTACATACAGCAAGGTTTGCCCCTACTTCTGCCCCTTCTGATCCTGATATATTGCAGAGCTGAGAGTCACTTTGACAGAGAAAGGATGTTTAGCCTTTCCCTTCTGAGCAGTTAAAAGAAAGAAAGAAAGAAACCTCTCAAAAATTGCTCCCAGTGCAGCAATGAAGCATTCAAATAGCCTCTTTTGACAACAGCTGAAGCTATTTTAAAGACTTGCAGGTCAGAAGAAAATTCTACTTTAATATCAGATGCTGCATACAAATATGAATGTCCCTTCCTCTTTTGGGGGACAACAAATTTGGCTAAGAAGTAGAATTGGGGTGTTCTCTTGGCTTTATAGGCCTGTGGGCAAAAGGTTCTTCAGGCTGACATGAGGATGTGTTCTGACCCAAACCTTGTTCCAAGGAAACAAACACGAAACAGAGGTAACAGAAAAGCCTTTTAATGATTCTTTACAAATTCCGTTCCTTCACAGTTAAAAGGCTGTTTCAAACTAATTGTCTCCAATAAGAATGAGCCTTGCCAAGGTTGCACAGGGCTACCAAGAACAATAGGTAAAGTTACTAAGAAATATTTCAAACACAAAGAGTCTCCAAACACCAAACAGGAGAATCCGAATGTCCACAAGGCTTGAGGGAGGGGCCATTACCTTGCAGCCTTACTCCCAAGTCGCCCGTGCTGCTGCAGCTGTTCTTTCCTTCAAACAGCTCTGCGTGCATGCGCATTGGGCAATGGCTCCTCAGGAACCTCTTCATCATTGCTGCCAGCCTCCACAATCTCCGAAGGCAGCATTCCACTCTCTGATGGTCCTGGCCTCATTCCTGCATCACACACTGGCCCCTCATCTGAGTCCTCACTCTCCGAGACCTCAGCTGTCTGCATCTGCTGCCAGTGAACCACAACAGGATGTTCCAGAGAATTCTATCTTGTCCTACATGCTATTTAACAATTGTGTGAACCATACCGGCATTGGAGTGGAATGGAGAAGATAGTCAAAAGATTTAGAGTATTGTATCACTTCCTTTTCTGGCCTGTTTCAAGGACATCATTTGGAAACTGAGGTAGTATCTGAGGTGTGCAGTGGAGAAACATAAACCAAGATTGAGAAACTGAACTTGAATGCAGAATTTTGGAGGGAGTAGTGCACTTCATTGGAGAAAAATATAATCAGGTGTTCCCTCTGGATCTTTGTATCTGGAACTGATAACAATGAAATGTTCTTCTAAGGAGTTAGACCTCTACAATCTTGACTATAGGCACATGCTTAAGTCTCCCATTGACATCTGCTGGGCTTTGACAAGGCCTCCTTTGGACTTGTTTATTAACGAGTAGAAGATATGTCATCCTTTGATATTTTTTAAGCTGATAAAAAGCCTGCTTCATGGCTAAATTTAAATTGCAAGGAAACATGAGAGAAACTAAGTAAAAAGTTTCATAAACATAATTTGTCTAATATTCCAGAAATTATTAGAACCATTTCAAGTGACCTTCTTGTAGGCTTTGATACACTTAATATCAGAAGTCTGAATGTAAAATGCAGTTAAACATAATAGATCATTAAATCTCCAAGAAGAATAGTGGAACAATGAGGAAAAATTTAAAGATTGAGTGTATGAGTGTGTCTGTACTGGTATAGGAACTGCCTCATAGGTGCAATGATTTCTCTGTATTTTTTACACGTTTTTATAAATATAATCCTATAATTATTTTGGATGTGACCAATTTATGCAAAAGATTGTTGGAGAAAAGATTAAGGAAATGGAGTCAGCTCTAATAAATGCTACTCTGTTGCAGAGATTAAGAATGAAATCCTGATATGTGCAGGGAATCTTCAATGAACTGCTTGTAAAAATATCATGATTACATACATGCATGCATACAGACAGACAGACAGACAGGCAGACAGAGATAGAAATAGATATAGATATATACACACACACACACACATGTATGTATGTATACATATATACATGAAAAATGCTGAGGGAGCCAAGTGTGAAGTGTGTACACATACACACACACACATACACACACACACATGTCATACATACATTTTCAGATTTTTATTTTCAGCCTGAAATACAACACCGCTTTGGGGGAAAATGTGTGAGATGTTTTGTGTCACTGTTTACGCATAAGCATCTGCTTCCATCTGCAGTGCAAACTGTGTGGAAGTGCCCATTGCTATTTTGTCTTTCTGGCTGAGCTGTTCTACCATAGGCCTTTAGCCAAGATGCAAAAAGCTTTCCCTGTTGACTTACCAGCATCTGGTACCACACAAAATGTTAAAGAGACAAGACCCCTTGCCTAGAAGTTCTGTATAATCCTAACCTGGAAAAACAATTTAAAAAAATCTTGTGGGCCCGGTTTTGATTCTAAATACTTGTGGTTACTTTGCTGTGGAACTGTGTTGTATACTTCCTTTACATATTCCTGCTGGCTGTGATCATTTCTCACTGGTTTTATTTTTCTTTCTTTCAAGACAGTAGACTTTAATTTTTCTTGACTCTCCATATGTCCCCTCAAGTGGCCAACATTAAAGGGGGACCTTTATTAGATTGTGTGTAGATCAGGGTAATTTTTAAAAAAGATTGCATTCCTGTCTGGCAAGCGGGGAGCGAAGAATGCTCTTCTCAGCAGCCACCAGAAATAAAAACTTTTTTCTCATCACTGCATTTAGTCAACAACAAAGAAGTTTCCACGCACACGAGTCTACTAGGCAGCAAAGCCACTCAGAGGCTTTGCTTGCCCCTCGGCCTCTTCTAAACAGTTTGACGGACCATCAGACTCAGAGCCAGCTTTATCCTAAGCCGGCACCCACACCGCTTCCCATCTCTGAAATGGGATTCACTCTCGAAGATGCGGGGCGCCCAATGTTTCTATCCCGGCAAACATCTGTGCAAATTGTGTGTGTGTGTGTGTGTGTGTGTGTGTGTATGAAAGAGAGAGAGAGAGAGAGAGAGAGAGAGAGAGAGAGAGAGAGAGAGAGAGAGAGAGAGAGAGAGAGACTGCACAAAAAGATCTAGAGAGCTTCACCGAAGCGACCGAAACGAAACCTCTCTAATTCTGAATTGCAAACGCAGAAACTCCGGAACCTGGCGAAGGGGCTTGTCTTGATTAGTTCTGTCCCCGCCTCCATTCAGAATCCCCTCAGAAAGACAGATCCTCCCCTCTCTCTTTTCACAAACTCTTATTGGTTCCTGGGCACGTCGTTTTAACAGCCCGGAGGTGCGGGGGGGGGGGGGGGGGAAATGTTTGCCATTCGGAGAAGTTTGAGCTACAATCGAGAGCTGCACGTGTGGCAGCCGCCAGAGCAGCCGAGAAGAGAGAACCCCACCAGGAAAGTGACAGGCGAACGCTTGCGATAGACTTTCCGCCAGTCTGCCCAGCCGTTCGCGCCAGGTGAGGACTTCTTTCCACCGTACCCCACCTTTGCGGAAGAACCGCTTTGGGACAGCAGAGCAGCTTCTGCTGGCTTCCTTGGAACCGACCGCCGTTGAGTCTTTCCGTCGGGTTCTTCCTTCCGCCGAAATCCACAAAGTTCCGCCAGCGCTGGTCCTGGAGACAAGAGGACCAAACCTGTGCTCAGTCCCATCCCACCCTGGACTGCATTCAAGAATGCGGAGATCACCCCGGCAGCCCAGATCTCCGCCTAGCTAGCTAGTCCGGAGGCGGGAGGAGATGTATCAGCTGGAGATCCTCGCCCGGGTAGCGAAGTGCGTTCCGCCGGCTTCTCCAGATCCAGCAGCTTCTTCACTTCCCGGGATCTCCTCCGCCTGACTGCAATTTCAGGCAAGGCAGAAGGGCAGTTTGGAAGGCGGCTGCCCATTTTACCAGCGCTTAGATGCGTTGCTTTCTTGGCTAGCTTGGCTTAGTTTCCCGACGGCCAACTCGACCCCGCCGAGACCCTCCCCAGTAGCTGGGGCGCGATGCTGCCGTTGCTGCCGGGCCCTTGCTTCATACCCGAACGGCAGCCTTTTTCCTTCCCTTCCCTTCCGTCCCTTACGCCTTTGGAGCAGAAGCCCCCGGCTTCCCGCTAGCGCGCTGGAATGAGGCGCCTGTGAACCCCACTCCCCGTTGGAGGAGGAGGAGGAGGAAGAGGGGGGCGACTATAGCTCTCCTCGCCATCCTTTACGGTGACGGGTCCGGGTCCAGATCACCCGTCCATGGGGCTGTCCGCTCCCCGCCGAGTGCAAAGCGGCTGAGAGGAGGGGGGCGATGGCCCCTGCGCGGGGGCCCGCCTAGCATGGCCCGGGGAGGGACGCCCCCCGCCTCCTCCTCTGGCCCCGAGCCCCTGCCCCGCCGTGCCTTGCGGAAGCTGCTGCTGGTTCTGGGCTCCGTGCTCATGTCTCTCTACGCCAGCTATTGCTTAGCGGGGGCAGCGCGGGTCCTCACTCGGGATCCGGCCCCGATTCCCGTGGCTCAGGGCGAAGAGACGGCCGGCACGCCCCGGGATCCCTTACTGCAAGCCCAGCCGGGGGGAGAAGGCAACAAGCGGCTGCCGCAAGCGGTGATCATCGGCGTGAAGAAGGGCGGCACCCGAGCGCTGCTCGAGTTTCTGCGGGTGCATCCGGATGTGAGGGCGGCGGGCGCCGAGCCGCACTTCTTCGATCGCAACTACGGACGGGGACTCGCCTGGTACCGGTATGTACGTGGCTCCGCTGCTCTTGAATGGCGCCAGCAGGGCAGGGCAGGGCAGGGCTCCAGCCTCCTTAGGTATGTCAGGCACGGCCCTTCCTCTCCCTTCCCGAGTGGGTCGGAGAGCTTGGGAAAGTCGTCGGGAAACCAGCGGGCTCCCTTTGGCTTGCCTGAGTTTTTCAGCTCTAAATTTAGAGCTTCGTTGACAGCCTGCCTCACGCATCCAGTTGAGAGAAGAAACCAGGGTACCCATCTGGGAGGAATTCTCTTCAACTCTCTCAAATTAATACCCAGACTAAACTTGTAAACCCTGGTATGGTTGCCTTCTTGGTATGCCAAACCAAGCATGCCCAGGGAGCCAAGGGTGAAGTATTGGGAGGGCGGTTGTTTCTGAGCATGTGCGAAGTATCCTTGGGCTCACTCAGAAATGTAGGTATGTGTTCCTGGATTGAAATATTCAGGGAGAAAAAGCCATCTGGACCTCTAGGTTTATCTATGTGTCTTTGGGACTCTTATGGGATGTATTCTCAAGTAATCCAAACTGCCTCTTAAATCTGCCTCTTAAACCTCCATCCTAAGCAAGTCTGGCTCCTTCCTATTTTGCCCATCCACCACCTCCTTTTTCCTTGTAGGGCTATTAAATCTGTAATCCTTCTTTCCTGTAGTTCCAGGGCAGCCTCTGGATTGGGATGATCTCTTATCCATGTAGGATATCAAGGGAAGAAAAAAAAAATAATCCCAATTATCAAGGTCCAGTTGAGGACCTTGATTTCTACCCCTCCCCCCCAAAAAGTCCACATATAACACCATTAATTCATCCTTGAGTTCAACTCCTTCAAATTCTCTTTGTCCTCTTGTCTTCTGCCCCCTAAGCAGTAACTATCCCTTACCACTGGTACTCGTTCTTAAACTCACCTTTGTCTTCCTATCTAGCCAGCACCTTTATAAAATATTAGAAGAGGAAATTCTTTGCAACATTTACCCCAAACCTCTCATTTCAAGCCTGCTATTCAGTCCATGATATTCTACAGGAAGAGAAAGAAGCTGTAGACAATGTTTATTTTACTCTTTTGAATGAATTAGATTCATTTATGTAGAATATATTTAGATCTTTCTTTCTCTAACCCTGAATTCCAACTGCATTTTTGTCTGTGAACTCTTCAACCAATGGCTCTTAGTTCATTGATGTACTGGAGATTTGGGTTTTTGAGCCCCAGAACTAATAAAAATTCCTTGTGTGAAGTCATTGATTTGCTCTAAGTCCTGCTCCAGCACTTTTTTTTTTTTCATTTTATTGTAACAGCTGCTGCTTTTTACCCAGTTTTACACCTTTTGCAGGTATTTGGAAATGAAACAAACTATATAGATTCCAATATAAGTTTTACCAGTTGAAGTGGTCCAACTGGTTTCAGATTGCCAACTTGGCTCTTTCACCTACTCTGATCCTTTTGTATAAATATTGCAGACAAATTAAATTGACCTGCAGACGTGTCCATTCCAGTAAATAAATTCTTAAGTAAACTACATTCCTTCCATGAATCTACTTTCCCCGCCATCAACCCTGTTCATATCTGAGCTTTTTCAGCCTCAGCATTGGAAGTAAGCTTGCATGGCATCTATCCTAAAGTGACTTCAGCCTTATCTTCAGAAGTAGAAAGAAAGAGGTACATGAGCATGAACAACAAAAAGAATCAATCAAGGTCTCCATTGGGATGAAGAGGGAACAGAGAGAAAAAGAGATAGGTACTAAACAAAATTTCAGTGCAGGAAGTTTTCACCAACAATACAATGAGTGCCTGTATGAAATGGCTTAGCACTCAGGGAGGAGATAGAAGAGAGATGCTTTAAATCTGTATGTGTATTCTAATCATATATATTTACATTTTGAGAAGCAGGCAATATAGAAATCTGACTTTACAGCAACAGCGGCTATATACACATCCCACAAATTACCCACAGTTTGCTCAATTAGACCAATTTTCTGAATCATGCACTCAGCTAAAATGTGGATTGCATTTCATGAGATGTTTTGTGGAAATACAGCCAGTGTCCTCTACAAGAAAAATATTGTTAGTGACTGACCCGTCTTTCTTTCTTTCTTTCTTTCTTTCTTTCTTTCTTTCTTTCTTTCTTTCTTTCTTTCTTTCTTTCTTTCTTTCTTTCTTTCTTTCTTTCTTTCTTTCTTTCTTTCTTTCTTTCTTTCTTTCTTTCCTTGTTTCCTTCTTTCCTTCTTTCCTTCCTTCCTTCCTATTAACAGAATAGCAAAGTTTTATATGGTATGACTTTTATTCCTAGACTAAAAAATTCAAGCTTAGGCTCACTGTTTTTTAAGGATTGTAAGTGTTCTTTCAACTATATGTGCCTGATCTCCCCACCCCCCAAGCTTTGGACAACATTTGGACAGATGGTAAGAAATTAGTGCAATTAAATGCCTTTCTTCTCCTGTAAATATTTCAGCTATTTGCTGTTTGCTGTCTTAAAGTAATTAGAATGACAGGAAAACAGAGCTTTGCAGAAAATTTCTGCTACTTCCCAAGCTATCTTTCTAAAAATTAAAAAGTAAAGCCCAGTTTAGAAAATTTCATTCAAATCAGTAAAATTTAAATTAATCATTTGTCTCAGTAAAAACAGAACACTGTTGGGTTGGAACATATGGTTTTCAATCAATAATTGATAGTTGAATCAGATGTTTGTTTTACGAAGAGCCAGATGTCTAAAGAGCCAAGGAAACTGTTTTATAAAGAGCCTTATTGTTTTAGTTAGTTCAGTTCCGGCTCCTCTATATTAAGTAAAAAGAGTTAAGATATCAGTTTTTCCCAGCCTTCTATGGAAATGACTGTCCCTCTCTCATATACTGGGTGTGCCTGAGATTGTTATCACTCTCCAATAGTTCTTCCTTATTTCAATTTCTATTCACTTGTGTCAATATTTCGTGTCTGAATTAAAATATTATAATTGGGAATAGGCATTTGTAGGCTTCAATTGCAGAAGTGATGCAATTCCACTGAAAGACAAAAAGATGGATAGCCTTGTCTCCATCTCTTATTTCTCATTAAGATTGTTCAGACAGAACTTGTCTCTGCACTCTGAGGCAGCAACTTACAACACTCCATTCCACTTTACTCCACAGGTTGTCCTCCTAGACATCCACATTGTACTCTGTGTCCCTGTGTCCCCCGCAGTGGTATTAGTTTTCAAGAGCTTCCCTGCAGCTGAGCCGATCAATGTCTGACTCCAACTCCTGAGCTGCAAAGACAGTTTGTAGTGTCAATTCCTAGAGCGGCAGCAGGTGCTTTCTCATTGGTACATCCTCACTCTGTAACTATTCCTGCTCTATAAAGGCAAGGCACTGTGCTGTTTGCTGTCATTTTGGCAGGGCTGGGTTTGTCTTCAAGAAAATATGATACAGGATAAGGCTGCATCCACTTTTTACACCATCCTGTTAGTCATCTGGCAAAAGCCGTGGTTGGATCATGGGATTATGGGGCTGGAAGGGATAACAAAGCCAGTCCAATCCTCTGCAATTTGCAGGAAAAGGCCATCTTAATCCCATCTACGAAAGATGGCCTGCATAGACAGTCCCAGGGTTGTGTTACTGTTACAATGTCTTTTATTAAAATAAATCTGGATAACTATAACTTATGGCCATTATTTCTGTGCATTGTGTAGCGTAGACAATGACAAGGTAAAGTTTCATAGGGATGATCTGGTGGTGATCTGTAGGTATCCTAAACTTGTTATTGTGTTGTGTATGTGTGTTGAAAAGATTCTTGTCCTAAATGTCAATCTGCCTTGTACTTTCTAGAAACTGTATGTTGGGAAAGCTGGCATGTGCCAGGATGGTGTGACATAATGTGGTACAGAACAAGAGAGTTGTAGCCTCAACTTCTGGGAATTCTAGTTTCAATACACCTGGATGGTTCTAGGCTAGAGCAGATTGGTATAGTGTCTGGGTTACTGGACTTGCCCGGGAATGGACATACATATTTTCCATCCATATCTTGAAGACAAAGGATAATGTAAACTAGGCACCTGTTAATTCTGAGCCAAAAGAGAATGCTTTGAATCAATATTTTGATAGCATTAGAAAATCTTTCTCCTCCCCCCAGGGTTTTTTTAAACAGGTACAAGTGATTTGAATACTATTTTAAAAAATTACTAACTGCATGAAAGCTTGATTAATTTGCCTTGTCCTCAGGAACATCATCATGCAACTTAAACATATTGCCTGCAAATTATTAGACTGCTTTCCTGATCCCTGATAATTGAATCAAAGCACTGTGATTAAATTAAATCTTAGAGACACCAAGAACCTGTCAGAACTCTGACTTACTGTGACTAAGCAACTGGTTGGAGTTTGTCACTCGGGCTCCTCCTATAAGAAGGAGTGGCTGAACAAACTCTGGAAGTAAGGTACTTTCCATGGTCTGTTTAACATCTTCTGGCTTGTTCTTTTCCTAACAAGCTTGTTAGGAAGTAACACTGCAGTCTTTCTGCTTTTGATGGCATGCTAAATAAACCACAGAATGAGCTTCTTGGGGGAAGCCAAGTGGAAACAATGGAGTTGTTCACAGCAGGTGGAAATGTTGGCTTAGTATCATATGTGAATGCAGCCAATACTGAACAATGCCAAGTAGCCTGGATGTATATTCACTCATTCTCCCATCACCTGCACAGAATTATCTTTTATAGTGTTTTATAGAATTGTATGAAAATCATATCTTAAAATGTTTTCTTGATTTTATTTTTGTACATTTTGGGGAAAGATTTGGACAACTGCCTTCCTCTCTGACAGCTGATACTTTGGTTGTGCTATGACTGGGCTCACATATCATGATAAGTCATAAGATAGGTGATCTGATATTGGCTTAGTGTAGTGTATGAATGCAGCTAATAAAAATGTGTTCAGTAAACCATGGTTAAGCAATTCACAGTTTATTTTGAAACAGCCATAGTGAGTAAACCCTAGTTTATCATTTAGCATGTAACATAAACTCAGACAATTATGTTTATTAATGCAGTAATTCTTTAAAAGAATCACTGTGTCATGGTGTAAGGCAGGGGTGTCAAACTCAAGGCCCGGGGGCCGGATCTAGGCCACAGGGTGCTTAGATCTGGCCCTGAGGGCCATCCTGGAAACAGTGAAGGACCAGACTGTGGTGCCTCTGTGAGGGAAAATGGAGCTCGGGAGAGAAAATTGAGTTCTGGAGCACATGTAGCCCTCCGTAGCTCCTTTTTCGGTGGCAGAGGGTTGCAGGAGGTTGTCACAGCCAAAAATGGAGCTCAAGAGCTGTTTTCACTGGCAGAGCTCTCAGGCCATCACCAGCACCCCCAACACAAGTGACACTGAGCTGGCCATGTCCAGGCCCACTCCACCATACATCCCCCCCAAGTTTAAACACAACCCTGATGCAGCCCTCAATAAAATCAAGTTTGATACCCCTGGTGTAAGGCAAACTCAGCAAATATGTTCATATATAGCCTATTTTGACAAAATACTTAAAACCAGTTTGATTCACAGGTTCACAATAGTGGGTTTAGCAGAGCAGAGCAATTAGAACTGAAGTCATAATGCTGGCTGCAGATTTCAATCCATGCTCTGCTTGAGAGGGGAAGTGACGAATTCTAGGAAAAACGTATCATGATTTTAGTGTTTCTGGAGATATTATTGACCATATTTCTACCTATCACTGTCGATATTGGAACTGCCAGAAAACTAATTACAGAATGTGCAATTGTGTATGTCCCAGTTTACTGCTTTGATTCCACTCTACACCAGGTACACGACCAACAACAACCTTAGTAGTCCCATTCCCAGAGTACAGAAGCATCTTTTCAAGCTATTCATACCTCTTGTTTTGTTTTTAGCAAAACATTAATACTGGATAGGCCAGCCCATATGTTTTGAGATCCATGTAGTTTAGGAGAAAGGATACTTATAGCCCATTGAGGAAAATGCTGTTTTGACAAGAAATCATGGTGGGATGGACTTGCAAAACTGTCATAAATGCCCCTGATAAAGACAATCCCTGGTGGTTCTCTGGACTCAGAATGGAAGTGTAGAAGTTTGAATCTACCCAGGAAGAATATCCCCATTTTCTATTTACAAATCACACTGGGGAGAAAAGAAAGACTGTTCCCAAATCTTCAGCACACCTTGCAAAATCCAAATAGCAGGACCCTAATTACTTCACCACATTAGCAGATGGGAAGCAGAAACATCCTAGGATTTTCATCTTTCCTCTTACAGCCATAGATGCCAGGACCATAGCAAAAGAGCCTTAACTGGAAGACAGAGCTTTATGTTTTGTATGCATGGACCTGATTCTTTGACCTATGCTAGGAAAGCAGACAATACTCAACGTTCTGGGCATACAAAAATATAAACATTCTCTCACTGATACTGAACAATATCCAAGTAGAACAATGGGAACAATGCAGAAGCAGTAGCCATTGCTGTTTCAATTGCCTAATTTATTCTATGGTCCTGGGATTATCTGATGGTTTTGTTTGTTTTTTGAAATAAGCCGTGATCATCTAAATGCTTCCACCTTCTGCAATTTGTAGTAAGTAAGTAGACCCCCCACTTAGGTCTACTTACATGGACCAAATGTGCCCTGCCTAGCAGTGGATGTGCCCATTCCAAGATCCATTTTGTGACACTGAAAACTGAAATATATGTATCTTGAATTTGTAGTAGGTCAACTGCATTCCTCCCATGAACACTGGAAAAGAAAGCAACACAGTATGTTATTCTATTTCAGCCCTTTCTCCCCATCAGATTATCCCATCATAGTCATGAGATAGGCCTCCCTTCTGGCCTACATAGAAAATAGATGACATGGGGCCTAAGTCAGTGGAAGAACAGTCTGTGAATGGAACTGACAACTAGGATAAAAGACCAGTAGGTAACAGCTAGTCCACATGTGGAATTAGTTATCATGGAGTGGAAGACCAAAAGAAATGGGCTAATGTTCAGGCCTCAATCCCCCATTACAAGACACTGAGAAAAAGCATGGCTGTTATGATATGTACAGAATAACCCTTGAGTAACAAGGGTATGCATATTGAAATGTTTACGAGAATAGTTATGAATAATTATTCAGCCACATACAGTTACACTAAATCGAGTTAAGGTTTACTTTAAGAAATAGCACAGTCCAATAAATGATCCAGGTCATGTACATTTAACAATCCAAAGAATATCCAATTACAAAGTCTTCTTACCTGTTGTCTTTGTCATTTACTGTAAACAAAGATATCAAAGTATAAGCACAGCATAAATACAACAGAGAACCTTAGATAGCAGCAGAATGTCAGAGAGAGACAGAATGTCAGAGAGAACAAGCTATGATCTCTAGCTCCCTCTTATAGTAATTTGCAATATAATCAACCAATCAGAATATAGCATAAATCAATACAGTGATTTTGTCTTAAAGCTACAAACATACATTGTTGGTTTATATATTGCCAACCCAACTAATTGGTGGACAGATTCCTAACATTGGCTACAGGGCTAAAAAAGTTAGCAAATACTTCTTTTGGACAGGCCTTCCTCAAGTTGTACCTCTGAGATTTTCCAGCTCTTAAAAAAAACACACCTCTGAGTCCTCTCTCTATCATTCCACTGTCACCGTGAGCCTCTACTGACTCCTTAGTGCTTTTTCTGAATAGGACTGTTCCTTCCATTTTCTGCAGCTGGGATTCTAGCAAGTCTGTAGTTGTGACCAATTGAATCATTGATTTATACAAACCACTTTCAGAATGAGAGAGTTTTTAAAAAATTAATAAGGCTTGGATATAGAAATTACCTGAAAAGATAGCTTTAATCAAGTCCAATCAAATATTGTTAATGGGCTCCATTTTTCATTCCCCAGGAAAGAAAAAAAGAAGCCACAATGAGGAAATAAACATGAAAGCCATAGGGCAATTGCCTTATTTGCAATTTGCAGATGCTTCTCTCACGTACTTCTGTCATTTGAAGTTAATAAAGTTGTGTCCTCTGGCAAGTTAATATGAAAATAGCTTGTTGACTCAGCAAGCAATTTGTCTTTGTTGCATGGTAAAAATTGTTTTGTTTCCCCATCAAGCACACAGGAGTAAAACAAAAGGGCTCCTGAGCTGGGATCAGTGTACATTTAGTAATGAAAGGTCCATGTTATTATCAGAAATCTTTCACATTGGAAGGTTAGGACAGGAACGTTAAGGTTGCAGTTGTAGGATTACTAGCTGTGGGAATCAAACTTGGTGGAATGTATGTCCAATGAAAATGAGCAACATTTTTTTCCCATAGAAATATATACAATTTGCATCTACTAAATAATAGGTCAACCAAAAACATGTGCATGTGAAACTCAGAATTCTTCATGTTCCCTAAATATATAAAATAATGTGAATATTGAAAAAGGGTCCTTACTGAACTAGAGTAGTTCTATTAAAATATGCATGCAAACACATTTCATTAGATGGAAAACTCAGTGAAGTGTGGGTTAGGAAAAATGTGTGCAAAGATATATATGAACGTCCTTCTCTGATGTCAATGTGAAAATGGACCCCAAACAGGCTTTTACAAATTGGGCAACATTTGGGGAAGAACAAGAGAATGATAGAGAGCATATTGGCAAATAATGAGTATTAGTTTTGCTTTTTTCACATTCAGTTTTCTCTAAACCTCTGTTATAGAATGTACAATGATGAAGGCAAGAATAAAGTAAATTATGGGGAGCACTATATGTTCTTTGTCTGAAGACAGCATTTTTGAGTCCAGTGGGACTTCACAATTGGACTATTAAATTCAGTGTGATTGCAGATATTATCACCTAGCTAAAAAGAAGGTTCTTGAAATGAAAAATAGGAGAATGTTGTCAATTTAAGTCCCTTTAATCTTACAGAGGCTGTGATATATAGATGATTTTTAGAGAATAAAAACTTTTTATTCCTAAAACCTGAGCTTGTCTGTGGAATGGTTTTTTCTTAACTGTGCAGTTATCCAGTTTTACACGCTTTGAAAGAGGATCAAAAAGGAAACATTTAAAGTTCTGAGGCTTTTCACATATATTTTAAGTACTTTTTTTCTAGACTTGGAAAATAAACACCTGATTCTGGAGACACTGCATGGACATAATTTCTGGCAGCTATTCAGTGAAATTGCTTATCTTGTGATCCTAAAGAAACATGGCATATATTTCATTACCTTCAATGCAATATCTTAGAGAGGAAATAACTTTTGCATTCAGCTTCAGAAATGTGCCAGCTGAAGAATGCAGAAGCAAATACACATTTAGTAAAAATATTTTTTGAAATTTTTATGATTTTTTTTAAGACAGATGTATTGATCTTGAAAAGCATTTCACTGTGTGGGCAGTTTCACTGTATCCATTGTATAATAAAGGGAAACTCAGACAATAATCCTTTGTTAAGAGTATACCTCCATTCTTCTTTACCCTTGGCTATCAAACTTATTTTGAGAGAAGATGTTGTGCAACAAAGTGGTATAATTTGTTACCAACAGTGCTACACATCAGGAATGTACATACTTCATATGGTTCCTTTTCAGGTTGTAGTATGAGAGGAACAAAATGTGAAGGCTGGCTTTTGCTGCATCTGAAAGTGCATTGGGAAATGTATTTTTCAAGAGCATTGGTTTATTGGTTAAACATTCATTTATTCATCATTCAGGTTTCTTTTGGTCATGATCTTGTTGGTTGGTTGTTGGTACAAATACAGTAAGAACCAGTTAGGTCAAGGCACAGTCTATGAGTTCAAAGTTCCATGAAAGCCAGCTGGGTGACTATGGGTCAATCACTCTCTCTCAGCCCTAGGAAGAAGGCAGGGAAATCTCTTCTTTAAATCTTCCATGAAAACTGTAAGGACTCATTCATGAAGTTAGTAGAATCAAGAATGGCTCACAGAGAAAACAGCCTAAGGTAGGTTCTCTGATATTTGCAAAATTTGACTTGATTATTTTAATGTTGTAACCTGTCCTAGCTAAGCTTGTCTACACATTGGATATTGATCTAAGTGGAACAATATTTGTTACATGAATTTCTCAGAAGTGTGTGCCTCTGTGGAATAACCGCATATTGTGTTCGATGTGGTATGGATCACTTTGATGCCACTACCCTTCTAAAATGCTGTTCCTGATACCTCAGTATGAGAACATCGATCTGCTAACATTTTAGTGATTAGATTCCTGGGAATTGGAGACTCAGCTATTTTTTTAAACGATTACTTTTTCAGGGACCTGTTGTTGCAGAATAAGTATCTAGGTACCTCTCTTCAGGAACATGATAACTGGAATGAAAGAAATGTCTGAAAGAAATATTATGAAGAGATTCATTGTTTGTCCTGTTTAGGAGCTTCTTACAGGGTTCATTCTGGCCACCTGGAGAACATAATCATTGATCTTTTTATTTTTATTTTTTTGCTTAGTAGCTAAAATATTAGCTTCAAACATGGATCACATCACCATACTATACTTATCAACCTACTTTTTAAGGACTTTTTTTTCTCTTAAAATACTTTAAAAAAAAAATGTGGACAATTGCGTTTCTGCATATTCTTGAGTTGTATGTATAGTATATATGAATTCTATCCATTTAGAACCTTTTTTCCTTATAGATAGGCCTTTAATATACCATGACCTTATTTTTGACTTGGTCTGATGTTAAAAGAAGGTACCTGCAAGTAGATCATCCAGATTTCCTCTCTGTTGTTGGCAGAAGGCACCCCCACTATCACCATAATTCTTTTTTTGGGGGGGAGGAATCTGGTTTAAAATGTATATCTGTACAGCTGTAAGCAAATATGCAAGGTTTTTTTTGAAAAACAGTTTTAAAGCAAGTGTAGTTACAGACGTGTATTCATACTGAGCTTGCTTTTTTAATATAAAAATTTACCTGAAATGCAGCTTGATACTTTACTGCAAATGGAACTCTACACTTATGATTTGGGACAGTGGTGGGATTCAATTTTGTTTTTTACTACCGGTTCTGTGAGCGTGGCAGGGGAAGGATCAGAGGTGATATTCAGCTGGTTCTGACCAGTTCTGGAGAACTGGTAGCGGAAATGTTGAGTAGTTCAGAGAACCAGCAAATACCCCCTCTGACTGGAGTTTTTACAGTATCCTTTCCCTGCCACATCCACCAAGCCATGTCCACAGAACCGATAGTAAAAAAAATGTGAATCCCACCACTGGGAAGGATACTATAAAATCTCCAGTCAGAGGTGGTATTTGCCGTTCTCCGAATTACTCAACTTTTCTGCTACCGGTTCTCCAGAACTGGTCAGAACCTGCTGAATACCACCTCTGATTTGGGACATGTGTTCATTCAGGAATAGACATGACAGATTCTATTCCCCTACTGGGAAAAATATATGTACTGATATACTAACTTAACATATTAAAAAGCAGATACAGTGCAGTATTCATAAACATGCAGCCACTACATAGCTCTTGTGAATGGAGAGAGGGAGCAAGCACAGAGGCTCTTCTAAACAAAGGGGTCCCTGAATAAATTCTCTCTCAGATTAGAAAGGCTTCTCCGCTGAGCCATCTGGATGTTTTTACTGCTTAACTGATGTCCGCTCCATCATTATCAACTCTGGGGTTATTTGAATTCATAATGATGTCAGGTTATGGCAACTATATTCCTTAGTTCAAACAAGCCATTAATAGGTAGTTCTCAACATACTACCACAATTGAGCCCAAAATTTATGCTGCTGAGACATTTGTTAAGTGAATTTTGCCCCATTTTACATCCTTTCTTGCCACAGTTGTTAAGTGAATCAGTGCAGTTGTTAAGTTAGTGACATGGTTGTTAAGGGAATCTGGCTTCCCCATTGACTTTGCTTGTCATAGGGTCGTAAAAGGTGATCACATGAACCAGGGATACTGCAACTGTCATAAATACAAGTCAATTGCCAAGTGTTTGAATTTTGATCACATGTCCATGGGGATGCTGCAAGTTTGTAAGTGTGAAAAATAGTAATAAGTTACTTTTTTTCAGTGCCATTGTAACTTTGAACAGTCATTAAATGAACTGTTAAGAACTGCCTGTATTTGCTTTCATCTGTTCCTGGACCTTGTATCTTTTGGTAGATAATTAGACTGTGTCTTCCAATTCCCCAATGTAGCCACTATAGTAACATCCAACTACAGTAGCAGCTCTTGGGAAGAATATATTCTTACAAGATTGCCTTCCACAACTCAGAGAGGCTTTTAAATTCAAAGAAGAATAACAGCTTAGTGACTAGGAAGTGACTGGAAAGTTCATTTTTATTGTTACATTCTTTAAACAGTACTCAATCTTATTATTTATTTACTTATTGAATTTATATTGCCGCCTATTCGCCCATGGCAACAAGACTTCCTTTGTATAACAGTCAAAGTTTTATCTTTGGTTTTTGCAAATCAGCATGCTCACAAATAAATGTATTGGAGATAAATGTTTTTCTGTTGATCAGGTGAAAGAAAAGAGTGAATATGGGGAGAACTTGGTTTTTTCTGAGTATTGACCACATTTTGAGATTTAATTTCAAACTTCTTTGTCAAAGTTTTAGGGAGTGGAAACTCAGGTTGTCTGGAGGTAACCTAACTTATCAATATTTTTCAAGTCTCTTCTACAATACCTTTTGAAGATTGGAATTACAAAATGTGTTTTTCTCCCTTCTTCAAAGTCTAAAATAGTTTGAAGTAGTTAGATCTTTTTAATTGTACGAAGGAAAGGAAATTTCCAAATTATAACTTGATAAAAGTTAGAGATGCTTCTTAAACAAAAATGTAAAAAGTGGAGGAAATCAACCCCATTTTTTTTGGTATATTGTCTAGAATGATGATGATTTAAATGTATTATGGCTGCTTCCTTCAATAGACCTTTGGTAGAAAATCCAATTTCATAGTTAAACAGTTAAAAACATAACAGAAAATGTGATAGTCCATCCTAAAAACAAGTCCAACAATAAAACATGATGGAAGCCTCACAAACCTACTAATTGTTGAACAGAGCCATCTTTTAAGGACCTTCTGGAACTCCAAGAAAGTAGGTATTTATGTATCTCAGGGTACAGAATGCTGTTCCAGAGGTTTGGGGGGGGGGGGAAGCAGCAACAGAAAACATCCATTTCCTCTGTCCTTCAAGATGACAATGTTTAATTGAGTGAACCTGAAGCACACCCACTCTGCCCAAATAGAATGACCTAAACCAGCCTAAATGTTTTGCTTATTGTGCTCATATCTTTCAAAATGTTCTGATAGTCAGCACAAAAAGACCCGTTTGCAATGAGGCTCAACACAATTAAACTAGATTAATGCGGTCTGTGCATATTTATGCTAAAATATATTAACAGAATTCAATGTTGGGAATGTGCAATTTAGAAGACAGCAGAGTCTTTTAACATCAGCCTCTAGTTCACTTTTCCTTTTAATTAACAGAAGACAACAGTGACCCCTACAGTTTTAAGCAGATTATGAGCGATATTCTAAGTACAGTAAGGAAAGATGAAAGAAAATGTTTTTGTTTTTTGTTTTTTAAGTAAAGGAAAAAAAAAAAGCCCAGAAAGATCTTCATGTTGCTTTTTCAATGGAAGATTATAATAACACTGGGGCAAAGACTGAGTAAATATGATTAAACTCTTTTCAGCAACAGCAACAACAGTAGTAAAATGTACTGTCATTCCAGAAAATCTGCCTGTTAGTCAATTAAAGCCTCTCTGTTTGCTTGCAGATCAGGATAAAAAGTGCAGCACATGTTGATTCGAGGGAAACAAAATCTTTGATCCCCCTTGAAATAAGGCAGACAGCTTACAAACTGTGAATCCCCAACTTGTGATTTAGAAGCTGCAACACCTATAAGGACAATTCCGTGTGGATTGAATATTAGAGGAAAATGTGAAGGCCTGCAGCAGTTTTTTTGGCTTCATGGCTGCAAGTTCCCAGGTTCACAAGGGAGTTGATGAGAGGGAGAGGGGGAGGGCAGCAACTCACAATGGTCTCATTGATTTAAAAATTGAGGAACCGCTGAACAAGTCTATTGAGCAGACAGAGTTCAGTAGCAGGTGAAGTCTTCCCCAACCCTTTCTGAGCACGTAATGTGACTTTGTATAAAACCTGGAGGGAGGAGAGAATGAGAAAATCTTATTCAGGTTGTGTTAAAGTGCATGAGAACAACACAGTGCTCTGGTGGTGGTGGCGGGTAGAGAAATTGTCTCAATAAAGCATATTAGAGCAAAGGGCTCTTTCAAAAGGAACTACTTTGTTCCTGTTCCTTTGTTGAACCAGCCATGGACTGGCTTGCTTACTAGAATTCCATGATCCTGTCAGTCAAACCATAATATCTATTTTGTATACAGGTATTTACATTTTGCCGTTGTTTTTTTAAGGCTGCCACTATTTACTAAAGGAACAAATGCCTTCAGCTTAGAGGCAGTATAAACAGTTGAAAGATGGTTTCTGTGCACACTGCTTTCATCTGAAACTCTGTGGGGGATGAATAATTGCATTTCTTGAAATGTTGGACCTGGGAATTTGCATTATAAGTACTAATTTGTCCATGAATAAAACTGGGATGGAATGAATATGAAGAACATATGAACAACGGTTGCAGGAATTGGGTATGTCTAGTCTAGTGAAAAGAATCACTATGGAAGACATGATAGCGGGGTTCCTACAAAGAAGAGAGGGTCAAACTATTTTCCAAAGCACCAGAAGGCAAGACAAGAAGCAATGGTTGGAAACTAACCAAGGAGAGAAGCAACCTAGAACTAAGGAGAAATTTCCAGACAGTGAGAACAATAAACCAGTGGAATAGCTTTCCCCTCAGAAATTGTTGGTACTCTATCTCTGGAAGCTTTTAAAAAGAGACCAGACAGCCATTTGAAATGGTATAGGGTCTCTCTTTGAGCAAGGGATTGGATTAGAACAGAGGTCACCAAACTTGGCAACTTTAAGACTTATGGACTTCAACTTCCAGAATTCCTCAGCCACCTATGTTTGAGGACCCCTGGATTGGAAGATCTCCAAGGTCTCTTCCAACTCTGTTATTGTGTAATTTTGTTGTTCTGAATCTAAACCAAATGAAAATTCTTGGTTTCTTAAAAGGACTGGGAGGGAAGCCTATTCCAGCAGCTGGAAGCAGCTGTGGAATATTGCTTCCTGTGTGTGGCTCCCCATCCATGATAGTTCAAGCTCTTACTTAATGTGGAAAATTGAGATGGGACTTAAAATTTTGGACCTTGTTGTAGCTCACACATACTGCAGCTAACAGGACTTGGCAGTAGTCATATCCTGATGACCCCAATTATAGGCATTACTGCTTTGGATGAAACAATAAGCATGTAGATAGTACTTGACATACCACAGAAGGAAATGATAATATGCATTGCATTATTAAGAAAGGGATGTGGGTTGGTTCATTGGCCTATGGATTGCACTGAATGGAAAGGGGACTATGTTGTCCACATTTAATCTTAACACACAGGAGAAAGTCAATATGATGCTCTCAGGATGCTTTGCATCAATGTGGGATAGTAAGCTTTATGGCATAGGATTGTGGGAATTATCATTCAATCTGGTGAGAGCAGACTGGTGTGGCTGCTTTTAAGGAATATTTGAATGTTTATTATCATTTAACTACTCTCCTCATCCCCTTAATAGAAATTCTACTTTTCATGCTCCAGATTCAGTTGAAATTCTGCATTTAGTCAATTGGATTTTCCACTCAGACTTTTTTTTTCAATCCACTTACTTGGATAGGTGAATTTTTTAGCCACTTGTTTTTTCCTCCTGGGAATATAACTGGCTTTCTTTAAATGCATATGTTTAATATTTTAAATAGTTGGTTTAATCCAAGAAGTCATCTTATATTTTTCCTATTTGTATGATTTTTCTTTTTTTCCAAGTTCTCTCTCTTTCTCTCTCTGTAAAATACAAATAGAAAATCTATGTACAAAGCTTCTTGTGCTTGATCTAAATATCTTTACATCCAGATATTCCTGCATAGAATTGGTTGGAAGCAGTTTCTGAATTCTCACAAATGGTATTAGAAATGCTGCTTTCTCACCACTGAGCTTATGCCAGTATCTTCCAGAAGACGATCAGCCTATGCATGTAAGATATCTTCCTTCAGCCAGATGGTGAACTCTTCACCAATAGCCCTGATTTCAAACTAGAGCATCCTATAAAAGCAGCTGTCAGCTCCTTGATGAGCTTTTGAACTGTGACCTGTGTTTGCAGGGGTCGGGTTTTTCACAGGCCCGCGGTTGAGATGGTAGCATCCTTCAAATCGGACTGTAACCAGGACTTGCTGCAGCTGCAAGGTAACTGTGAGGGAATGATTCTGAGACTGCTACATAATACATCTTTAGAAGTCACTTAATTAGTTTATGGCAGGAATGAAAGAGGGTCCCAGCCCAGATGAATGTGACATCTGGGAATAAAATGGAGAAGGTAACAGGAGGTCAGATTTCAGTACAAAACATTTGTCTTCAGTATTTGGGGGCCTTTGAATATTTGAGTGTCTTATCATGTATTTACACATATGTTTTATTTATAATATAATAGTGGTTTTTGTTATAGTACAGAACAGGGTGAATCATTTTCTCTTATGATGTCAGAATTCTGGGTAATTGCTCCAAAATTCAGATGAAAGCAAAAATCAGCTTTTTGTAATAGGAAACCTCAAGATATTTTAAATTGACTCTCACATCACTGTTGGTTCTCAGTATATCAACTCTAATTTTAGACAAGAGTAGTGTAAAAGAAGATTGGGTTGAAATTAAAGGTGTTCCTCACTTAACAATCACTCATTGGCCATTCAAAGTTACAATGGTGCTGAACAAGGATACTTATGATCTGTTTTCAGATTTATGACCATTACAATATCCCTGCAGTCAGGTTCACCTTTTGTGACCTTGAGTGCTAACTTCCAACAAGCAAAGGGAAGCTGACAGGAAATAGTAAATGATGACCACGTGATGTCCTTGCTTAATGACCATGGTAATTTGCTTACAAACATAACCAGGAGTGCCAGAACTGCTGTCATTAAGCAGCATGGTCATGTGTAGTTAGACTTTACTATTGCATTGCTTGAAATTCCAATCCCAATTACCAATGTTAAGTGAGGACTTCCTTTATTGCTAATTCCATATTGACAAACCATTTAGACAGTCAATATTGCACAAGCTACTGAGTCTTAACATATTGTTAGTGCACCCATCATTCACTTTTTTGTTCTATGTGGAATAAACCTTCCTTGGCCAATAAAGGGAAGTTTTCTAGTTTGCTGGTGGGTTTAGATATCTCGATAATCAAGATATGTGGCATCTCCTTCATTTGACATTAGTAAACTCAGAATTATCACTGCTGACTCCTCTTCTCCTTTGCCTGTTCGTTTGTTTCCATTTCATTTTTGACTTATAAGAAAGGGTCCCCCGAGTCCATTAGTATCTATCTAACTTGAAAAACCATATATATTAACTTCTGCATTTGAGAGGTGGTTGCCTTGCAGACATGGATCTTTGTTAAAAGCCAAGAGCTTGGCTGGAAAATCCTGTTGAAAGGGGCACTTATCATGTGAGAACAGAACTTGGTTGAGTGGGACTTTAGTGACCCCCTGGAGCTGTCATCTCTGTTGTAATCCATACTCTGAAGTTAGATTTTGGTACTTGCCATTCTTCCAGGTGAAGTTGAGTGCCATCTAGTGCATATGCTTGGGGGAGGAGATTAAAAACCAAAAATCCAGCACACTGTAAATCCTGCTAGAGCTTACAAGTCATCTGAGATAAAAAGCAAAAACAAAACTTTTGAATAAATAATGCTGGTGCTCTTAAATTATGAAGGTGTTATTTAGAGATAAATGAACCTTGGGGTAGTTTCTGCAGTTGTTTTATGTATTCAAAATCTGTCTGGAATTAACTCACTGAGCATTTCAATTTTTTTGGGAACTCTGCAATTGTACGGGTTTGTGTTGTTCAGAATAAGGAAGTTTCAGTATTTCCTCCTCACTTGGTCTCCTATTCAGAAACCTACATGCCATAATATGGTATTCAGCTTTGTTTGGGTATTTTTCCACGTCATTATAGTTGTGCTTTTAAAGTTGTAGCAACGTTTCGGCAGAATCTCATCTGCCATCATCAGGCTTCTGTATTGTGTTTGTCTGTGAATCAGACTTTCACAGTTTAAATTTGGGGCTAGCCTACTGCTGTGCCAGAAGTCTGACTCACAGACGAACACAATACAGAAGCCTGATGATGGCAGATGAGATTCTGCCAAAACGTTGCTACAACTTTAAAAGCACAACTATAATGACATGGGAAAATACCCGAACAAAGCTGAATACCATACATGTTAGTACCCGCAAAAACTTAAGAAAAAAAAATATAGGTATAGGTATAGGTATAGGTATAGGTATAGGTATATATATATATATATATGTTTTCTTAAGTTTTCGCGGGAACTTACATGTCTGGCATTCAGCTTTGTTCGGGTATTTTCCCAAGTCATAATAGTGGTGCTTTTAAAGTTGTAGGAACGTTTCAGCAGAATCTCATCTGCCATCATCAGGCTTCTGTATTGTGTTTGTCTGTGAATCAGACTTTCACAGCCATTTCAGTTTCACAGAAGCCTGATGATGGCAGATGAGATTCTGCTGAAACGTTGCTACAACTTTAAAAGCACCACTATTATGACGTGGGAAAATACCCGAACAAAGCTGAATGCCAGACATGTAAGTACCCGCGAAAACTTAAGAATATATAAAACTTAAGAAAACACACACACACACACACACACACATATAATGTTTTCATAGATTTTCACGGGTACAGGTATGCAGGTCTTGACATGTTTGGGTCTTTTCCCATATAAGATTGAGAGCATCTTGGCAACATTTCGATGAGATCCCACCCGTCATCTTCAGACTGGTGCTTTCGGCTTCGTGTTGTGCGAGCAAAGCATATATATATATATATGTATGGTATTCAGCTTTGTTCGGGTATTTTCCCATGTCATAATAGTTGTGCTTTTAAAGTTGTAGCAACATTTCACCAGAATCTCATCTGCCATCATCAGGCTTCTGTATAGAGTTCATCATACAGAAGCCTGATGATGGCAAATGAGATTCTGCCGAAACATTGCTACAACTTTAAAAGCAAAACTATAATGACATGGGAAAATACCCGAACAAAGCTGAATACCATACATATAAATACCCGCGAAAACTTAAGAAAACATACACACACATGTGTGTGTGTGTGTTAACAGTCTTCTACTAATATATAACCAGTCTTAAAAATTCTGACCTGCATGAATTATTATTCTGTCCCTTTTTATTTACAATGTAAACAAAAATACATGTACACAAATGTACAATATTGTATTTACAAAAAATAAAATAAAACGCACATTTGGGCCATTCAAATAAACATTTTACAAGCAAACCATAGCTGGGGGGAAACACTTCATTTAAAAAAAAACCTTTCTTTTTTGGCCATACTGTAAATCAGTGCAATATACTACATATTTCATGTTAATTCCATTTAATGCACAAAAATTCCATAGAAATAGCCACACTGGGAATCACAACATAGAACAAGGCGGGGGGGTGGGGGGTGGGACCATACAAATTCAGCCCATTGCATTCAGTCTGTCAATGAGTTTCCAGTATGAGTTTCCACCCCATTGAATTCAGTCTACACTGTCAATGAGTTTCCAGTATTTCTGCCATGGGAATCATCCTAGCCTACCTGAAGATGCAAAGAATCTCACCTGGGACCTTCAATAGAGAAAGCATTTACAGGTAATCCTTGACTTACAGTCATTTGTTTAATGACCATTCAAAGTTACAACGGCACTGAAAAAAGTGACTGATGACCATTGTTCACATGAGCATTTCAGCATCTCTGTAGTCACCTGATCAAAATTCAGACCCTTGGCAACTGATCATATTTATGACACTTGCAGTGTCCCAGGGTCGTATGATCATGCTTTGCGATCTTCTGACAAGCGAAGGAAGTCCGATTCAGCTAACAGTTGTGTTACTCACTTAACAACTGCAGTGATTTGCAACTATGGCAAGAAAAATTGTAAAACGGGGTAAAATTGACTTAGCAAATGTCTTGCTTAGCAATAGAAATATTGGGCTCAAGTTGAGGACTACCTATATTTTCAGAGCCTCTCAGATACGAAGAAGATGTGGGCATAAGAAGATTTATCTGTTTTCAGAAGTATAGCTATCAGAGAAGCATCAACCAATAAGTTCCTGCTCTTTCTGGCCAAAAGTTGAGCACCAAGAACACTGAGCTAATAATTTCTTCCCAGAGTTCTCTTCCCCATAAACATGAGAGGGAAAAAAAGCTTCCGGGCCTGTATGCATCCTATACTTGCATACAAAGAGAAAGGAGTTGAACCTGCAGAGTTTGTAGTGTTTAACCACTTTAGTTGAATGACTGTCCCTGAGTTTCTTCCTAAAATTATAGTCCATTAGTTCACAAATTGTAACAGCAGGTAGCAATGTTGAAAACTTGAGACCCATTAGAGTAATTGAAATATCCTTATCTCTTTGGCACACACTGTAAAAGCTCTGTTCTTAAGATTCATCCACTTTAATAACAGTTTTACAAAGTGGTATCATTCTCTTGTGAAATGCTCCTTCTGGAAGTCCCGGAGTCGGTTGATAATAGCCACATAATTGGGAAAAGGAAACTATGATCCCATGGATGGAGTGTGTCAGAGATCTTCCAGCAACCAAGAAGCTATTCCTTGCTTCTCCATTTTATATCAGAGAGGTTTATAACTGTGACCATTACTATCAAAATTTATGCATACACCCACACCCTGGATCTTTCCGAAGTTTTTATATGCCTCTACACAGCTCCTTAGGGGTGATTTAAGGGAGTTGCTCTTTTAAATGGGACTACCTGTGTGTAAAGATCTGCAGCCCTCTCAAGGTCTGCTTTGTCAAAAGTAAAATAAAATAGCGCTTGCAGGCAACATTTGCAGCAGTTGTAAGGACTGGTGGTTTTTTGGGGGGGGGCTTGCATTCATCATCGCTGTGTCAGTATTTCCATTTTTGAAAATGAGCAAAGGAGGGGATGTCATTTTGACTTTTCACTTCAGGCACGATATTGTTTAAGGCCAGAGCTGAATCTTTCTACTCTGATAAATGTACTCCTGGCCTTTAACTGCTCATTTTCAAACTGCAAGGAAAAGCCTACACAGAATCTGAAAAATTACCTCAAGCATGTTTGGGGAGAAAAAAAGGTAGAGGGAATAGCAATAGCACTTAGACTTATATACCACTTCACAGTGCTTTGCAGCCCTCTTTTAAGCAGTTTATAGAGTCAACATATTGCCCCCAACAATCTGGGTCCTCATTTTACTGATCTCGGAAGGATGGAGGGATGAATCAATCTTGAACCTGTCAACATTGAATTGCTGAACAGACAACCAGCAGTCAGCAGAATTTAGCCTGCAGTACTGCACTCAAATCACTGCGCCAGCACGACTCAACCGGCTCAACTGTTGTGACTTTGCAAACATTGTTGGCATTATTTATAGGGCTACCAGATCTGGATTCCTCTACAGTCTGAAAACTCTTAACTCTTTGCTGATATCTAATGGTCATCTGGATGTTTCCAGCCTAGATTCTTCTTTTATCCTTCTGAATTTCTGATCATGAATGTGACAATTTAAGGGAATGTTTCTTCTAGTTTGTATTGCTGGGGAAAATGTTATAGATTTAAGGGTGAGGCCATACCTTTGCAGGCAGAATCCCCAGCATCAATAGGAAGAGCTATGTTTGTCCCAAACATAATCTGCACTGAAAATCTCCAGGTCTTTCAAAAATCAAGCATACTGTCTTGACCAGTAGTCTAGCTCAACATATGCGAGTTTATACCTATGCGTGCAACTGTTTGTGAATGATTTAGGTTGCAGTCTAAATCCATACTTGAATAAACAATTAGCTAGATATTTGGAATTGTCTGGGACTGCTCAGATAGTATAAGAATGATAAAGAAAGAAAATATTAGGATGGGAACTACATATGTAAGCTCTATCTCCTAATTACTCTCCCACTTCTTTATCATGCTGTGTTATAAGATCCAAAAGGAACTCTCACCATGTATACAATTGTACAGTAGTGAAAGCTTCATGCATCCAGAAACCTCACTTGTTCTCTGGTTTCCAATAGGTTTCTGAGTGCAATTCACATTGATGGTTTAAATCCTTACATAACATAGGGCCACATTACTTGTAGGACTGCCTCTACTTAATAGTTTATGCCCATCCCATCAGATTGGGTATGTTCCAGGTCCTTAGTGAAGCAGCATTGCTTGGTGGATCCTTGGAAATGCACCTTTCAACCCTGAGATATGGACGAGCCTAATACTGCTAACTTTCCAGAAAGTCATGGAGATCTGGTTATTTATTTATACTGTGGTGCTAATGGAGCTCAGATGGGAATCCAGGTGTATTTTGTTAGTGCAATTTCTTGCATTAGGATCCTACATTTGTTACTTGTTATGCTATGGATTATGATTTAGGTTCTTTTAAATCTTTTTGCCACCAAGAGTGGCTTTTAGAGAGTAATGGCCATAATAAATAAATGCATTTAAGTTAATGCAGACAAATGTCTTCTGCAGGATGATAATATGTATTATGTATATCTCTGGGAAAAACATTCTAAAGTGTGTGTATGTGTGTGTGTGTGTGATAAATGCAAAGGTAATAGGAATAGGAGTCAGAGCATATAGTTCAAATATTTTTAGCATCCGAGGAATTTATGCTCCATCTTCCTATGAGGACTCAGTTTGGAAACTTTAGGAGAATCCTAGATTAATTGAGCAAAATCAATCCCCCCATAAGTATTGATTTTGGAAGGACACTATCGGTGAGCAGCTGGAGATTTAGTAGTGAATACCTCAGGGGGAGAGAGAAAGACAAAAGGAAAGGAAAGAGCTACAATCCCAGTGTTTTGGTTACATCCTAGCTAAGATAAGCCTATCCTTTCCCATGAAACTAACACTGTGATTTGCACAAGCATTCTCTTTTGCTCTCCCCTTCTTTGTTTACAGTATTCCCTTGTTCTAAGAGCTGCAAAAGGGCAGTTGGGATCTAGCCCAGGGGTAGACGAATTTCAGTCCTTACCTTCTGAACTAGGGAAATTATGAACAGAGGGGCATGGGAGAGAGTACCAAAGCAGGTGGAATAACAGAATCACAGAGTTGGAAGGGATTTTGGAAGTCTTCTAATCCAACCCTCTCCTCAGGCAGGAAACCCCATGCCATTTCAGACAAATGGCTTTCCAATCTCTACTTTAACACTTTTAGTGTTGAAGCATTCACAACCTCTGGAGGCAGAGGTTGTTCCACTGATTAATTGCTCTAACTGTCAGGAAATTTCTTCTTAATTCTTAGCTCCTTACAATCATCTTCTTCATGCTGGCAGCAAGGAGCACTAGCCTGAGGAATGTTTGATAAGCGTCAGGATGCCATCAGTGACCATTTGAGAGAGTTGAAGGCTTATGGCCTTTGGCAGACCTGCCTGTGATGCCAAGAAACTTGAACAGCTAGAGTTCTTGCAACTGAAACTGTATGCATAGAAATTGTAGTTCTTTCTTTACAAAAGGACTGCATGCGCTGATGAAGCACATCATCAGAGGGATGTGATTTGTTGGTGTGGTTTGCTTCTCCCACTCTCTATGGGGAGATTTATTTGATTGGCCCCAGGGATGAGCAGAACTCTCCCTTACCAGGGAACTCTTCATTAATTTGAACTGAATTTTACAGAAGTAATATTTGTTTATGTTTTTTTAAAGAAAAATTTTTTTTGTCCTACTGATCTCTTTCTGTGTCTGGTTTTAGGGAATGAGGTGGAGTTCATAATAGATTTGGATTGATCAGAAATACTGATTTGAATTTTTTTGTAACAGAAATGTGTGCACAAGCTTTAGACATTCAATATAACTAACTGGCTGTAAGGATGTTTGTTTGTTTAGCTAAGGCTGGTACTTAATTGTGAGGGCTCAGAATGTAGAAGAAGTTTGCTAGAGAAACATAAGCTTAGAAAAGAAAAACAAACATCACCAAAGAAAAACCCACTTCTGTAGGGACAACATCACTGAGATATTAACAGCTCACACCATTGGATACTCATAAACATTGCAGTAATCCAGATTCTTTTCTGAGCACTGGGAAAACATGTTTGGTCAAAAGAGTCATGGAGTCTTCCCTTTGCCATGGCCCAAAGGAGCAGATGTGGTTGGAGTCAGAGGTTGCTTGACAAAATATAGTAATGTTGAGCATTGTTCACTTTCCTGTGGGATCAATTACATAGCAGTTGCCAGGTGCAGGTCAATTTTCATCCAGGAGCACCATTCTGCTTCCATTCCCACTGCCAGATGGGGGTTTGAAAATCTCCGGCACAGAGGATTGGCATACCCAGATCATTATTGCCATTACTGCTTGCCAGCACTGATCAAACTGGAGCACCATCATTGCTGCAGCCCCCAGCAACATCAAAGAAAGACAGTTCTGCTCATCCCAAAGCTGCTTTCCTAAACTCTCACTGCATCTTCTCTGGCAAAAAGTTAAGGTGTTCGCTCATACATGGAATCAATTATTAACCAATCCATTAACCTCCATTTAGAGACAAACAACCTATTCTCTAATAAACAATTTGGTTTTAGGAAAAAAACTATCATGTAATCTGCAACTCTTACACTGCAAAAACATATGGACTACACAACTCAATCAGGGCAAAACAATAGATGCAATCTACAAAGACTTCTGTAAAGCCTTTGATTCAGTGGTACACAACAAACTACTCCTAAAACTAAAATCTTATGGTATCTCTGGACACCTGCATAACTGGATAGAAGCATTCCTGTCAACCAGACAACAAATTGTCAAAATTGGGAGCGTTCTATCAAACTCTGTACCTGTCAACAGTGGTGTCCCCCAAGGCAGTGTTCTAGGACCAACTCTCTTCATACTCTATATAAATAATCTCTGTTATCATATTAAGAGCAACTGCGTTCTTTTCGCTGATGATGTAAAGCTGTTCAATACCACAGACAATACTGCTACCCTTCAAAAAGACCTTGACTATGTATCAGAATGGTCAAACAAATGGCAACTTCAAATCTCAACAAATAAATGCTCTGTCTTACATATTGGCAAAAACAACAACAACAAAAAACCAGAAAATAAAATACAAGCTAAATAGTCAAGACCTTGTTGATGATCCAAGCTCTGTAAAGGATCTTGGAGTACTCATCTCAAATGACCTAAGTGCTAGAGCCCACTGTAACTACATAGCCAAAAAGACATTAAGAGTTGTTAACCTAATCTTATGTAGCTTTTTCTCTGGTAATATCACACTACTAACTAGAGCATACAAACATTTGCTAGACCAATACTCAAATACTGCTTATCAGTCTGGAACCCACATTACGTATCTGATATTAGCACAGTTGAGAAAATCCAGAAATATTTCACAAGAATTCTCCACTCCTCTACTCAATGTAGAATAACTTATGCCACCAGACTTGAAATTCTAGACCTAGAAAACCTTGACTTACGCTGTCTTCGGTCTGATCTAAGTATGGTATATAAAATCATACATTGCAATGACTTACCTGTCAATGAAAACTTCAGCTTCAACCATAACAACACAAGAGCACACAATAGATACAAACTCAAGGTTAACTGCACCAAACTTGATTGCAGGAAATACGATTTCAGCAACAGAGTGGTCAATGTCTGGAATACTCTACCTGACTCTGTGGTTTCTTCCCCAAACCCCAAAAACTTTAACCTTAGACTGTCTACTATTGACCTCACCCCTTTCATGAGAGGTCTGTAGGGGATGTGCATAAGCGCACCAACATGCCTACCATCCCTGTCCTATTGTTTCTTTTATTTTTCTTATATGTATTCATAACTACAGTATGTTTTTATTTATACCTATTATCTTGATGAATCAAAATAAATAAATTCAAAATAAAAAAAATAATACACAAGATTTACAAGATGCAGCCTCCATTCATTCCTCCTTGTACTACTTTTCCTCCTCCTAATTAACATATCATCTGACATTAGTTGGGTCAGTAAAACCAGAGAAGCTGTCTCAGACAATGCTGAGAAACAAAATGTAGCTGGTGAGCACCTAAAGTACCACCATGACCATGTAGAATACTGTGCTTTACATAGTGCTGTCATTTGAACTCTTCCTTTGCTGATATTTGCCTTCACAGATAATCACTGCTTTCAGGGCTTGTGCTATAAAGCTGATTGCTCAGCTTATTTTTCTGCAAACATCATGACCTTCCCTTCAGTCTGCCCAGTGTGTTAGTTCCTGACTTTTGGGAAGAGGATGACAGAGTAATTTGGGACTATGGAGAGTGGCAGTGTGCCCCTTAGTGACTTGCATCTCCAGAGATGTTTGTCATTAGGTGCCTCCCTGGCTCTCCTGAGCACTTGAGTAATGGCCCATTATCCCCTTTAATCCTTACAATAACAGAGTCAAAATGTCAATGGGGTCTCTCTTACACAGACCATTGAGCAGGGGGAGGTAGCAAACAACAATCCATATGACTTTAGTGTTTGAAAAGCCTAAGAAAAGTGAGAGCTACCAGCTGTCCTGGGACAAGTATATCGGGCAGATCAAGTAGGTATATTGTAACCTAGATGTAGATTTAAGGAAATCAATGCAGCAGTGAAGTTGCTGGTTTGGATTTGAATGGCTCCATGAGCTTAAATCAACCTTTTCTAAACTGGTGCACTTCAGATAGGGTGGGCCCACAGAGGACATAATTATAGTATCAACACATCTGGAAGCCTTCATATTAGGGAAGGCTGAGTTTCAGATTCCGTCCTTTGTATGAGGTACTAAAGTCATAGATATTTTTCCACTGACCCAAATTCTCTCTAGACTTAGTCTAGTTTCATTATTGGCCCTACCATTTCCTCTTTGGGTCTGGTGGTGGAATTTTTTTTTTTCACATCTGAAAAATGAACAGATGCAATTACACCTTTCCAGCACAATTTATCAGAATTATTCCTTACTGAAAAGTAAATCACTAGTAGAATAGAAATTTTGAGCATGCCACTACAATGGAGATTACCTTCTGTCAAGAATGAGTTCAGACATTAAATTAATTTAGTTCCAATCTGATATTTACTTTGTGGAGTCAGCTGTAACCAAATTTGAATTCAGTTAGTTTTGAAGTTTGGGAAATCAAACAATGAAAAGGGCTCAGAAACATTGCCCTCTGCTCCAGGATTAAAAAATAAACAGCAAGTTATGGATGAATGGCTGAAATCTTTTAGTTACCCTTATGGTGCAGTTTCTTATACCCCATTTCAGTTAGTTCCAAAATTTAGTTATATGATCTAAGTCAGGGTTCTCATACTCGAATTCATTGAGGGTTGCACCAGGGTTCTGTTTGATCTTGAGGTCCAAGGTGGGTGTGACTGGGGTGAGCAAGGCCAGCTTGATGTCGTTTGTGTTGAGGGGGCTGCGGTGATTCTGCCACTACAGAGCATTCTGCCAGGGAAAATGGGCTCCTAAGCTCCGTTTTCAGCTGCAATGGCCTCCTGCAACTCTCTGCCAGCAAAACAGAGCTCAGGAGAGCTGCACATGGCCCTCGCAAGCTCCATTTTCATTGGCAGAGACACCGCAGGCCAGCCCTTCCCTGTTTCCAGGGCAGCCCCACAGGCTGGATCTGGCCCCTGGGCCTTGAGTTTGACACCCCTGATCTAAGTGATTGTGCTCCCTATTTGTCTGCAAAAGCTTCCTGTACAGAAGTTGATGACATATGTGGGATGGCCCCAAATCACTATTTTTGCAATCTTTTGGTTAAAAAAAAAGAAGAACTATGGTTCTGAAGTGGAAAAAACAAAGGATGCAATTTTAGACTCCCCTCTCCCCCAAATACCAACAACACAGTAAAATCCATGCCATGTCCACATGTGTGATATAGCCTTCACCAAAATCAATGAACTTGAACTTCTTTGTTTATTATAGATGGTTCATCTTATATTTAACTTTGTAGCATCTTAACAAGCCCCAAATATCTATTGGAACCTGGGCCAAAAGGAAGAGGATGTAGTTTTACAGCAGAATGCTCCAGCAACTTTTTGGAGATACAATATGGCTGAGTTCACAAAATATTCTGAGCCTTAAACCCGAATTTATATCTAAGTTCTCCCAATATTCATTGCCCCAACAAAATAATGTAATAGCTTGATTATACAACATACTAAGACAATGGTTGGTCCATAAAACCAAGAGGATCTCTTAGCTCGGACTATTGCAGAGTTCTCAGATTTTGTACCACAACCCCCTAAAATGATACATGAATTTGTGCAATAATCACTTCCCTAAATATGACTAATTAATGCATTAGGATTAGAGTGGGCAAGAAATACAAGTGTCATTACTTAATAATTACAATTGAATGTGTGTTACATGTTAAAATGAATTCTTAAATGTATACACACTTTTAATCTGCATATTAAAGTGGCACTCACATTTGCAATATCACAGTCAATCACTATAGATTTGCAAGACAAAATGGGAAGCAAATCACAGATGGAACTTTGATGGACCATTTGCTTGCAAAGCAAGAGTGCTGTCAAAACTCAGTCTTGTTTTTTTGCTGTGTAAACCTGCAGCCCAGCCTGTATAGAGTGGAGAGCAAAGTCTAAAGTGAGTTTTGCCAGTGCAAAATTAATTAGAACATTAAACACTGAGTATAGACTGCAGTAATATTCTCATTTGCCCCAGAAGTCCTCCATTCATAGAAATTAGTAGATGAAATAGCATGCCTATCTTACCTGAAGATATAATGATTTATCTGAGTTGAATACAAGTAGATTTAGGAATAAGCTGATGTGCTTAGGAGAAAAAAAAAGACTTATCAAGGGTCACAGTTATTCTCCATTATAGACTTTTTAGAAGAGTATCAAATCCTTATGAAGAACATAAGTTTATAATTATGATAAATGTGAAAAATACTTTCAAAAAATGGCTGCTAAAGACCTAAGAACCTATAATGAAATTTGAATAAGTTAATTATTTGTTAGTATTCTGTGATAAGTTAATTATGATGATAATTTTAAAAGCTTTACAACCCCTGTGAAATTCAGGAAAAAAAATGCATTACATTTTGGGCAAAAATCTGAGGAAAAATATGTAATGATTTAGAAGGTGGGGACATTGACAGAAGATGAAATTCTTTAATAATGCACTGTTGCCCACTTCCTGTTTGTGTGATTTCTCAATCTAGCACTCCTGTGATGAGAATACATTATAAGAATTGTGTACTGTTATAAATATGCACAGCTTGGCCTAAGTATAGAATATATATAATAGTTGTAAAGAATTTTAGCAAGAGCTGAAAGAGAACAGGAATTGGCCAATAGAAGGCTATGAACAGTTCTTGTAAATTATGGATTTGATTTCTTCTTGAATCAGTGTAAGCATGGATTGAAAGCAACATTTATAGTAAATTCCAAAGAGGGTGTTTGTTGTGAATTAATAAAAGTACTTGAATAAAGATTAAGAGCTTGAAGTAAAGTGCAGGGTTTTGGCCCTGCACTTCTGATTGGCCGATAATAGCAACATCAGATTGGTCCGTTCAGGAGAATCTGATTGGCTATTAACGAGCCTCCTCCATTGGTTAACGGAGCTAGCGCTCCCTGTGTTTTCATTGGTTAAATACTCAAGAGCTTGCCTATATAAAGGGGGCCATTGTGGCCATTAAGCTGAGCTGTTACACATGTAAATAAAGAGTTTGAAGTTCACTGTTCACCGGCTCGTCTCCTCCTTAGCGCCCATGCGCAGAACATAACACTGGCGATGAGGGTGGGATGTAGAGACATCAGAGCTGACTGAATGACGAAGAACGATAACAGAGCATGTGGCTGAAATGCAGCAATGGTGGAACTATGTCCGGCGGCATCAAACCACCCGCTCCATTCGACCCGGTGCAAGAAGACTGGGACTCATATATGGATCGTTTCCAGATGTTTCTGGAGACCAACAATTTGAAGGATGCCACTACCAGAAAGAAATGGTCGGTATTGCTAACTCATTGAGGCCCGACCATATTCAAGATGGCCAAGGCACTAGCGAAACCGGCAGAAGTAAAGTCTATGGACTGGGACGTCCTCGAACCCCTGCTGAGGGCCCACTATGCACTGACTGTGCCAACGCTCGTTAGAAGGCATGAATTTTACCAGAGAAGTCAGCGGAAGGGCGAAAGTGTTGCTGATTTCATAGCGGATCTCTGGAATCTGGGAGGCCTATGCGAGTTTGCCGACCTAGAAGAAGCCCTGAGAGACCGAATAATTCTGGGATTAGATGCTCCAGCACACAGAGTAAGCTGATGGTGAAAGGTGACATTAGCCTTAACGATGCCATCACTGAAGCTACTGAAGCAGAATCAACCAGGAAGTCAGCTGCCCGAATGTGCCGCACCCACGCCCCGCTTCGCCAACTCGCCTGCGAAATTTCACGTCAGTCAGAAGGACAGCCTACGACAGCCCACCATGAGGACCTCGAATTGTCATCAGAAAGTGATGAAGAAGAGGTCCACCGACTTCGTTCCGAACGAGACCAACGCCAGAAATCACAGTACCAATGCGCTGGTTGTGGAGCAAGCCACCCCCGGTCAGAATGCAAATTCCTCGACGCGCTCTGCCATGTGTGTGGGAAAAGAGGCCATATCGGATGGGTCTGTAGAAGCAAGCTAGGACTCAGCCAGTCCTCGAGGGGGGCTAACTATCGCCAACCGACAGGAAGCCGTCCTGTAAAGTGAGAACCCGTGAACCACCAATGGAACAACCACTCCTACAGAAACAAAACCCTAAACCACTCAACAAAGTGAGAAGAGGCTCACCAAACTATCACGATCGGTCACGACTCATCTCTTGATGCCAAGAAGATCCAAGTGAAAGTGGCCATCGAAAATCAGCCCTTCCTGATGGAAGTCGATTCAGGATCGTCCCTCTCGATGGTTTCCTGGAAGACCCTCAAGCAGCTCATCCCTACTATCCGGCGGCAAGACCTCAGATTCCAAAGACTCATACTCAAAGACTATCAAGGAAATCAAATTTTGGTCGTTGGATCCAGCTGAGTCCGGGTATCATTTAAGAACCGTACAGCATTCCTACCCCTGACTGTAATTGACAGGGATTGGCCTAGTTTGTTAGGCCTCCAATGGTTCGCTCCACTCGGAATTGAATTTGCCGGCATTCACCGAACCTGCAGCAGCGACTGGGAAGAGGACCTCGTCCAAGAATTCCAGGACGTCTTTGCAGAAAAACTTGGCGAGTACAAGGGGACCCCAATATCATTTAACCTCAATCCCGAAAAAGCTCCTATCCGCCTTAAGCCTCGTCGAGTTCCATTTGCCCTTAAACCAAAGATTGATGAGCAGCTTGATAAATTAATAGCCCAGGGTGTGTTAGAACCAACTGATCACTCTCCCTGGGAAACCCCAATTGTGACACCCATCAAGCCGGATGGATCAATAAGAATTTGTGGGGACTACCGAGCCACCCTGAACCACGCCCTTCAACAAAACGCTTACCCGGTACTGGTGGTGCAACACCTCCTCCATTCCCTGGGGGGCGGAAAAGTCTTCGCTAAACTAGACTTAGCCCAGGCATACCAACAACTGCCTGTAGACAAAAAAACGGCAGAGGCCCAAACGTTCGTTACACACCAAGGTGCATTTAAATGTAACCGACTCCAGTTCGGAGTAAGCGTAGCCCTGGGAATCTTTCAAAGTTTGATGGAAAGACTATTACAAGGGATAAAAGGCATTGTCCCATATTTTGATGATGTGTTAATCGCTGCCCCGACTCGGAAAATACTAAAGGATCGCCTAGGGTTGGTTCTCCAGAGATTTAAAGACTCAGGTCTCAAAGTTAAAAAAAACAAGTGTCAACTATGTACGGATCATGTAGAATTTTTAGGATATTTAATTGATAGTCAAGGCATTTACCCTACCGATAGCAAACTTAGGGCAATCAAAAATGCCCCAAAACCCCAAAATAAGACCGACCTCCAGGCTTTTCTAGGCCTTATCAATTTTTATAACATTTTCCTACCTCACAAAGCAACCGTAGCCGAACCCCTACATTGTTTGTTGGTCAAAAAAGCAACGTGGGCAAAGGGAAACAAAGAGGAGCAGGCGTTTCGACATGTGAAAAATTTATTGACTTCTGATGCTGTTTTGATGCAGTATAATGAGACTTTGCCTTTAACGATCACGTGTGATGCATCACCATTCGGAGTGGGCGCCATTTTGAGCCACGTTTTGCCAAACGGTAATGAAGCCCCTGTTGCCTATTTCTCAAAGACGTTATCAAAAGCAGAATGCAATTACAGTCAAATTGATAAAGAGGCCCTTGCTAGCGTGTCTACTGTTAAAAGATTTCATGAATATGTGTATGGCCGAGCCTTTACTATAATGACTGACCACAAACCTTTGCTGGGAATAATAGCAGGAGATAGGCCAACACCTTACATATTATCTCCCAGAATGACTCGCTGGTCAGAATTCTTGGCTGTGTATAATTACAAGTTGCAACACCACCCGGGGAAAGCCATTCCCCACGCCGACGCATTGAGCCATGCACCACTTCCGAAGACCATTGATGAACCTGCTCCGACAGTTACAACACTGCAGATCGAGACACTTCGAACACCGCCACTAACAGCCCGAGATATTGCAATGGAAACGAAATGCGACCCCATTTTAGCACGAGTCCTCAGTTGGGTCAAGTGCGGATGGCCATTGGACCAGGTACCTGATGACTACGTCCCATTCAAGAATCAACAAATGGAACTATTTTCCCAGAAGGGCTGCATTATCTTGGGTGATAGAGTCGTTGTTCCAGAGCAGTTACGAAGAGTGATACTAAGAACCTTGCACGATGACCACTCCGGCATCGTGCGCATGAAAGCCCTTGCACGAAGCTATGCGTGGTGGCTGGGTATCGACAAGCAGATCGAGACATGGGTAAAAGCTTGTCACAAATGCCAGGAAGTAAGAAACGCCCCTCTGAAAGCAACCCCGACTGAATAGGAAACACTGAGGGGACCATGGTCCCGTATTCATCTGGACTTTGCGGGACCTACCAAAGGACACACATTTTTATTAACAGTGGATGCCTACTTGAACTGGCTTCAAATCCATGAGATGAGAAATACAACAACCGAATCAGTCATCAGGAAACTAGACAGACTATTTGCAACACACGGATTACCAGACGTTCTGGTATCCGACAGCGGGCCCCAATTTACTGCGCTGTCCTTTGAACAGTACCTGGCGGACCGCGGTATTCGCCATGCGCTGACTTCGCTGGCGCATCCTGCGGCCAATGGAAGGGCCACGTGCATGGTACAATTCGTCAAGAAAACCTTGCATAAAATGGACTGTGGCGATATAGAAGACAAGATTAACCGGATACTCCTTTTGCAGCATATCACTCCGCACAGTGTCACCAACAAAACTCCCGCTGAGTTATTGATGGGGCAGAAGCTCCACTCCCACTTCGACCGTCTGCACCCATCATATGAACCTGAAAAACCACACGGCTCCAGCGGGAAATGCCGTAACTTCCAGGTAGGTGACTTGCTTTTCTCTAGGAACTTTTCGGGCGATCCGTTGTGGGTCGAGGCAACTGTAGTCCAAGTAACCGGCCCCAGATCGTACCGCGTGAGATGTCGCGACGATAAAATATGGAAGCACCAAATTGATCAGCTGCGTTCAAGGCTACAGTCGGGGATCTCCGAGTTCCCTGACTTCCAAACCGAGGGGGGAGGAGATACCGAGGAAGCTGAATTTGAAACGGCAGAAAGCTTAAGCGGAAATAATGACTGCTCAGAGGCAACACGTGAAGAAGGATCGGGGATGGGGGTGAGATCGCCTCAAGGAGATGCCGAGAACATTAGTGACAACAAAAATTGGAATACAGAACTGGAGGCACCCTCTTCACCAGATAAAGTCCTACCCCAACAAGACTGTTGCCAAATACCGGGAGAACAACGTAAATCAAATAGACAATCAAAACAACCTGCCTACCTCAAAGACTATGTGACCGCATCCCTTAAACGGAACCCAGGGGGAAGGGGTGTTGTGAATTAATAAAAGTACTTGAATAAAGATTATTAAGAGCTTGAAGTAAAGTGCAGGGTTCTGGCCCTGCACTTCTGATTGGCCGATAATAGCGACATCGGATTGGTCCGTTCAGGAGAATCTGATTGGCTATTAACGAGCCTCTCCCATTGGTTAACGGAGCTTGCGCTCCTTGTGTTTTCATTGGTTAAATACTCAAGAGCTTGCCTATATAAAGGGGGCCGTTGCAGCCATTGAGCTGAGCTGTTGCACATGTAAATAAAGAGTTTGAAGTTCACTGTTCACTGGCTCGTCTCCTCCTTAGCGCCCATGCACAGAACATAACAGTGTTAACACCTTGGACCCAAGTCTTTCTGGTGTTTGGAATCATTTGCTTTTGTAAAAGCTAGTCGTGCATCTCCCATGGTGTTCAATCCCTCAGTCTGGGTAGCTACTAACATAGTTCAGTGATCACGAACCTTTCTGGCTTTGTGGACTGGTGAGGAGGAGAAGGGAGAAGGAATGGTTACACATGAGCAGTGGGTGATTATGAATGAAGCTGAGTGCATGTACAAGAGCTCACCCGCTGCTTCTGCAGCCTGGTTCCGGTCAAGGCCTGGTAGTGGGCAGCAAGTTGGGGACCCCTGTACTAGGCTATTCTTCTGGGTTTTCTTTTTCCCCCAATTGGCTTGGCTATTTGCTGTCTCTCAATTTGGACCAATGCACATAGATACGAGTTTCTGACAAAAAGCTGAGAAAAGCAAAGGCAAGGTGAGGGATAGAAGGCATAATCATGCATAACAGCTCAAATAACCATATGTTTGGTCAGCTGGACATGGTACATTAGGGATTACCACCCACCTGCCCCCATCCGTGAATTGTTAATGGAATTTAATAGCTAATTTACATTGTCCTCTGAACATGGTATATTCTTACTTTCAGCCATATTAGAAAGCTGTGGGGAAAATGGTTTGAATCAATATCGCAGGAACACAATAATCATGCAATTTATATTTATTGCATTGGAAATGTATACTCATCACACTGGTTTGGTCATGTAAATTGCCCCAAAACACTTGAATATACTACTTTCTGTGTGATTCTGGCATTGACCCATAAACTGCATCAAATTTAAATGGAGGATGCATAAAAAGATTATGTCATCTAATGAAATTTATTTTCCATAACTTTGATTGCCAATGGACACCTTATTATTCTTATTCCCATTTCAATTTTATTCTTATTGTTTTTAGTTTTTTTCCATTTGTTGCTATTTCTGTTGCAATATTTGTCCCTTTTAAAAAGAAAGAGTAGCAGTAGGAATCATAAGCAAGGAGAATTGGAACTGGTGTCTTAAATGTACAATATATTTTTTTTCCTTCTGCGTTTGGCTCCTTTTTTTTTTCCTTAGTATTTTTCCATCAGTGCAAAAGATTTGAACTTCTGTCTCATAAATTTTAAGATCTTGCCCACGGGGAGTTATGGGAGGATGAAGTGAAGAGGAAGTAGAAGTCAAAGAAAGTTTTGAGTATCTTAAGGCCTCACATCAGGATTGGGTTTCTTTTGAGTCTGCCTTTCACACTGGACATTTTTATAGAGCCATTCAATCCCAGGATGAAAAAAAAAAAAGATGACAAGAGGCAGGACAGGACTATAATGTCAGGAATTGGATCAAATTCCTCTTTTTCCCTCTCCTCCTAGGTCCTTTTGCACAGCCATGCTTGGTGACAGGATACCCTGTGTCTAACTGAATACATTCAGTTGCCCTTAATGGGCAAAACTGTTTTGAGTCCTACTGTGTTTCTGAAGAACATTTCCTGCACCCTCTAAGGAGAGAGGAACGGATGATCACTTTGGTTGGGCTGTGGCTAATTGTCTTCTGGTTAGGTCATGCTCACTTGGAATAGGATACTTCATTCCATCATTCTCTTCATTTAACTGTTTTCAGAGCCAGTCCTGGGTATCGCTGTATCCTTCTTCTTCAGTAGGTTTGCTAGATCAGATTCCAGAAGAAGACTTCAGTGGCAGCTAGATCAGATTCCAGAAGAAGACCGTGTTCCAGTCCTTTTTAACTAGAGCTGGGCTTCTCCTAAAAAAGAAATATGTGTCTGTGATTATGATTATGATTACCACTACGTTTATGGTAAAACAACTCCTAAAAGGAAGAAATCATTTATCTTGATACATGAAACTTTGCTCTTCCTCTCCCTTGAGTATTTATGTAGCTTAACCTTCTAATTACAACCATTTGAACTGAAAAACGAGTCAAACGATGCATTTAAAGTTATTGAAAATTGATTACATTTGTTATTGTGATGTTATGATGTATGTGGTGCTTCCGGCCTCAAACATGGAATTTTACAGAGGCTTTCAATGATGTCATTCTCTCTTTGTTCCTTCTGTCCTCCCACATCCCCCACAACCCACAATTCTTTTAATTGGTAGCACCAGGCACAACATAGCACTCACACAATGTGGTGTAAGCATCGGTTTAGCCACAAATAGCTAAAATATAACATCATGTTTGAAATGATTTTGGAAAGCATGGTTACCTTTTGCATTTCTAGGTGGCTAATCAAAGTTAAGTCTGTTTTCTAAGAGGTGGCTTAATAAAAATTATGTTCACTGATAAATTTTGTATAGACAGCTAAATGAAATGCAGAGGTCAACTATAATTGGCAGAGATCTGGAAGATTAGTTAGGAGCTTGTGATTGACAGAGGGAGCCCTGATAAGCCTGGATGAGGTTCCACATTGGCTCCAGGGACATATCAATGGCACTAAACCAAAGAGCTGCTCCAAGGTATCAGCAGCTTGACTTTAATGAGCATTTTTGTATGACTACATCTGGATCATATTTTTGTTAATATTCCCCTCACCTTATAACCAAATCTGGTTGGCCCTGAAATTATGTCATCAGCCCTTTTATTACACAGCTGTCAATTAAATGGATTGTTAAAATCTTTTTTAAAAAAGGTACAAAGTCAAAATTGCAGGGAATTGTACACAGTCACAGAAACACAAATGGTAGAAAATGGGGAAGCAGTCATCTTTCACAGTTCTCAATTGAAAGGACACATAAGCATTGAAACTGTCGTGTCCGTCACGGCAAGGAGACCCGGAGTCGGTGACTTAGTTCAGCTCTTTTATTGATCCCCAGAACCAGTCTGGCTCCAAGGGAAAAACAGCGGCTTTTTATTCTCAAGCCGCCATGGCCAATGGCACCGCTTTGAATCTCCCGCAATTTGTTTCCACCAATCGCGGGAGATTCTCAGTGGGCCAATCAGGGCGGCTCACTAGACCAATCGGATTACCCCGCGCTTTGGCCAATCAAAACGCAGGGTTTCAAGAATGTAAATGACTGTACAGAACACCCCTCCCCTCTTGGTTTGGTCCTATGTGACATAGTCCCATAAGTAGGCGGGGCTCCGTACTTGCCTACTGGACCTGCACAGGTCAGTTGTTGGTTGGCTCCCGGCCGGTTCGGTTGGGTTCTCTGTTTCTCTTGGTCTCGTCGTTGGAACCGTCTGGAAGGCCCTGCCGGGCTGCTTGTCGTAGCTCCCTCCCAGTCTACCTGGGCTGGTTGAGCTGCGGTTTTTGCCACTCCCGCCTGGTCTTTCCGGGCTGGTCGAGCTGGCCTGGATGCTTCTCCCTGGTGAAGTTTCGGACTGGCTGCTTGCCGGTGAGTATGGCTGGTTTATTTCTCTTGGGTTTTGGTACTCGGGGTATTCCCTCCCCTCTTGGCTTGTGTTAAGGGGTTTGTCTGTGTCTGGTTGCATGTCGGTTGTGTTTCTTATGGCCGTTCTCAATCTTATTTGGTCGATGTGGCGTTTCCACGCTCGTACATTGGTTGTTTGTAGCCAGTATGAGCAGGGACCTGTCAGTTGGGTTATGGTTGCTGGTACCCACAGTGGGTCTCCGGTTAGGTTCTTTGTATAGACGGCGTTGCCTGGTGCAAAGGACCGATGCTTGCTGGAGGAGTTTGGGGGGTTTTCTGGGTTGTATGTGGGGTGCAGTCTGTCGAGTGGGGACCTAAATTTTCTCCCCATTAGCAACTCTGCCGGGATTTTGTTTGTTGTCATGTTTGGGGTTATATGTTGTATAAAAAGCATTTTATTTATTTTTTCTTGGATTTCCCCGTGTTTGATTTTCTGGATGGTTTTTTTCGTGAATTGAACCATCCGTTCCGTCCTTCCGTTTGCCGCCGGATGTGCCGGAGCTGTCAGTGTGTGTCGTATGCCCCATTCCACTAGGAATTTTTCAAATTCTAGCGAGGTGAATTGGGGCCCATTGTCCAACACGATGACATCCAGGAGGCCGTGGGTTGCGAATAGTTTACCAAGTTCTTTGGTCACGGCTTCTGTGGTGGTGGTTTTCATGTTGCTTACCTCCAACCAGTTGGAGTAAGCATCTACGGTTATTAGGAATGTGTGCCCCTTGGTGGGCCCAGCAAAATCTATGTGGATCCTAGAGCAAGGTCCCCTGGGGGTTTCCCATTCCAGGATCGGTGCCGCGGGAGGGCTCAGTCTTGTTTCTTGGCAGTGTTGACACCTTGCCACCCAGGCCTCAATTTGCTTGTCCATCCCTGGCCACCAAGCGTAACTTCTGGCCAGGGCTTTTGTTCTAACTGTGCCTGGGTGCCCCTCGTGTAACAAACCCAATACCTTCCCTTGTAGTTTTTCCGGAATAACAACCCTTTCCCTCCACAGTACACACCCTTTTTGTAGCGAGAGTTCTGTTTGCCGGTTCCGGAATGTTTTGAATGCTTCGTCGTTGTCCTTTTCCGGCCACCCTTTTTCTACCCAATGTAACACCCACGCCAGACGTTTGTCTTTATTAGTTTCTCGGGCAATGTCTGACGCGGTTATGGGTAGATCGGGCAGAGTCTCTATGCTGAGGGTGCTCGTCGTGGGTGCTGGGTCGGTGTCTAGGTCGGGTAATGGCGAGCGGCTCAAATCGTCTGCGTGGGTGATAGTCTTATTGGGTCGGTGTGTGAGCCGGTAGCTGTAGGCGGCAAGGAATTCGGACCACCTTGTCATTCTGGGAGATAAGAGGTTCGGGGTGGTCCGGATCCTTGCCAGGATGCCCAGCAATGGCTTGTGGTCTGTGATGATGGTGAACGTGCGGCCGTAGAGGTACTCGTGGAACCTCTTCACTGCTGCGATGATGGCTAGGGCTCCTTGTCCAGCTGGCTATAGTTCCTCTCTGGTTTGGTGAGTGTCCTCGAGAAGAAAGCGATGGGTGCTTCTCTTCCATCTGGGAGTGTGTGGCTGAGGACAGCACTGACGCCGAAGGATGAGGCATCGCATGTAATGGTGAGTGGTAGGGTCTCATTGTATTGGATGGACGGCATCCGAGGTGAGCAGGTCCTTGGTTTTCCTGAAGGCGGCTTCCTCGCGTTTCCCCCAAATCCAGGTGACCGCCTTGTCCAAGAGCCTATGCAAAGGCTCCGCCGCAGTCACCTTATGGGGCAGGAAAACATTGTAAAAATTAAGCAGTCCCAGAAATGCCTGCAGTTCCATTTTATTCCTGGGTGTGAGGGCCTCCTTAATGGCTCTGATTTTGTTTGCAGTTGGGTGGATGCCATGCCGGTCTAGGAGGTACCCCAGGAACTCAACCCGCTCTGTGTACAGCTGGCATTTTTCTCTCTTCACTTTTAGCCCGGTTTCCTTGAATTTGGTTAGCACCTCCCTTAGCCGACCCTCTAGTTCTAGCTGGTTGGTTGCCGACACCAGCACGTCGTCGAAGTAGGGCACCACCCCTTAATTCCTTGCAAAAGCCTCTCCATGAGGCTCTGGAAAATTCCAGGTGCCACGCTGACTCCAAACTGGAATCGGTTACATCGGAACGCTCCCCGGTGGGTGACTATGGTTTGCACCTCCGCGGTTTCTGCGTCGACTGGCAGCTGTTGGTATGCTTGGGCCAGGTCGAGTTTCGCAAAAACCTTGCCTCCCCCCAGTGAGTGTAGAAGGTGCTGCACTATTGGGACGGGGTAGGCACTTTGTTGTAAGGCGCAATTTAGGGTGGCCTTATAGTCCCCGCAGATTCTTACCGACCCATCGGGCTTGACTGGGGTGACTATTGGGATCTCCCACCGGGCGTGGTTAATGGGTTGTAGGACCCCTTGCTTGACGAGCTTGTCAATTTGCTCGTCTATTTTTGGCCTGAGTGCAAAGGGTACCCGCCTTGGTTTTAGGCGTCTCGGAGGAATGTTGGGGTCTAGGCTGAAGGAGATGGGAGGCCCTCGGTACTTGCCTAGGGTGCCGTTGAATACTTCCTGGAAGTCCCGTGCCAGTTGCTGTTCCCAATTGGTCTCAGTGATGTGGTTGATGCCTGTGACTTCAATGCCAAGTGGTGCGAACCATTGCAGCCCCAAGAGGCTGGGTCGGTCTCGGTCCACAATCATCAGGGGAAGCTTTGCAGTGCGGCCCTAAAATGTCACTTTGAATTGTCCGGTTCCGACTACCGGGATGTGGTTTCCCTGGTAGTCTTTGATGATTAGTCTCTGGTTCTCCAGTCCCTTCTTGTGGATGGTAGGCACCAAGCGTTTGATCTCTCGCCAGTCGACCATGGAGAGGTAGGACCCAGAGTCCACCTCCATTTTGCATGACTCGCCTTCGATGCCTACCTCCACGTAGACTTTTCGAGCATCGGTGGTTGATGCGTGGCTGATGATGACCGTCTGGTGGGTTTCCTCCTTCTGCCGGGTTTCGTCACCTCGTCGGTTCCACCCGCTCCGGTCCCATCGGCAGTCAGCTTGGCGATCTCTGGCTCTGGGGTGTGTGCTGTCCCGTCTCCGCTTGCTGTGGTCCCGCCGTCTGGGGTTGTAGGCCTTCCTCAATCAGCAGACTCGGGCGATGTGACCCTTTTTGTCGCAGTGCCGGCAGACTGCATCGAAGAAACAGCACTCGGCTTGAGGGTGGTCAACTCCGTACCCGGCACATGCGGTCCCTGACTTACGAACCCGCCGATTTCGCTGGTCACGTCCTGTCTGGAGCCGGTGGATCTCCTCCTCCTCGTCTGTGGTGTCGGAGGCGGAGTGGAGTTCGCCATGGTGGGTGGTGGTCTCGTGGTGACTTGCTTCCGGTTGGGCCTCGGTCGCCTGTCCTGGGTTGGCGGTCACAGTGCGGTCTCCGGCGTCCGGTCTCTGCATGCAGTTCGCTGATTTCCGGGTTGCCTCGGCTGCGGTGGCTTCAGCGATGGCGTCAGAGAGGGCAATGTCTCCTTTGGCCATCAGCTGACTCTGTAGGACTGGGTCCCGAAGTCCGAGCATGACGCAGTCCCATAGGGTCTCGTCCATGTCAGAGAACCCGCACATGCCCCCTAGGTTCCGCAGTTCCGCCACAAAATCGCTGATGCTTTTGGCTGGTCTCTGGTCCCTCCGGTAGAAGTCGTGCCACCTGATGACGGTGGGCATGGCGGGGGCGTAGTGGTTTCGGAGCAATAGTTCGAGGTCATCCCAGTCCTCCTTGACGTCAGCAGGTTTTGCTAGGGCTTTTGCCATCTTGAACACTGCGGGCTCGCAGTGTGTCAGGAAGACAGCTCGTTTCTTCGCCCGGTGGCGTCCTTCATGTTGCTGCATTCGAGGAACATGAGGAATCTGTCCGTGTACAATTCCCAGTTCTCGCTAGTGGGATTAAAGGGTGTGGGCGGAGCGATGCTGGCCATCTCATCGGTCTTGCTTCCTTCGGACATGTGCTCGATGGGGTTAGCCTCAGGATCCCACCTTCGTCGCCAGTGTCATGTCCGTCGCGGCAAGGAGATCCGGAGTCAGTGACTTAGTTCAGCTCTTTTATTGGTCCCCGGAACCGGTCTGGCTCCGAGGGAAAAACAGTGGCTTTTTATTCTCAAGCTGCGGCGGCCACGGCCAATGGCACTGCTTTGAATCTCCCGCGATTCATTTCCACCAATCTCAGGAGATTCTCAGTGGGCCAATCAGCACGGCTCGCTAGACCAATCGGATTACCCCGCGCTTTGGCCAATCAAAACGTGGGGTTTCAAGAATGTAAATGACTGTACAGAACAGAAACGGAGGGAAAAAACTAGACATTATTCTGGTGGAAATGCTTAGTAATGTGAACAAAGCAGTTGTAGGCTTAATTCATTAAAACTTAATTGTCATACTTGGACAGGAAAAGGGATTCAACGTCATCATATTCTCGATCTTCAAACAATAAAGCTCCAGTCACAGAAAATGAAGCCAGCTGCTCAGACATTATGAACCAGAATGCTACCAATAGGGTTTTTTTTCCCCTTCAAAGCTGCCTTTAACAAAAAATAAAAAATAAAAATTATGCAATCTAGGTGGAAGGCAAATTGCTGTAGAATGTCAATTGGTACCAAAAGGAAACAAAAGTCTAATCTTCAAAGGGCAGACACTTTTTGAAAGGAACCTAAGGAAATGATGGGAGCCTTAATTTGCTATTTAAGGATACTCCTTGCTTGTTTGTGAGCTTCTTGATCTTTTGTGGGTTATGAAAAATAGAAACTATAGTGGCCACAGACCCAATAAATTGACTGCATGGTTACTTTAAGCCTATCAACCATTGAAGGAATCTTCTACTCAAGCTCTCTACTCAAGCTCTCTGACATCTACTGTAAGTGGCTAAGTAGCCCTGCCTGCTGTGACGTTGTGACAAATCCAAATTTCTCTTCCCTGAGACTGTACGGCTAAATCAAGAGTATGCTCAGAAGGAAACTTAGCTGAATCTCCATTCTAGGCTAATTTTCTTATAGTTTAACACCATTCCAAACAAATAAGGTAGGAAACACCAGGAAAATGCTTAATTAGCTCATTTAAGCTGTTAACGGACAGTCTGATATTATCTTCTTTAAATCTGCTCCTATCCTTTCTAAAAATCAAATTTTAGTGAATTTAACTTTGCCTTCAAGCCACTGAAGATGAGTAAAGGCTGCTGTGCAATCCTCAGGAATCTCTTTGTAAATATCATCAAAATTTAAGACTTCTGGTTAGATTTAGTTATCAAAATCTTTATTCCTGTCTTATTTGAAATTGCTCCTACCTCTTATTTATGAGTCTTTTATACTGGATTCTTTAATACTAAATTAGACTTATTTTTTCCTAGCCAGAGAATGGTTTCACCAATGTGCTGTATATACACTCTTAGATCAGAGTATTCAGCAGGTTCTGATCAGTTCTGGAGAACCAGTAGTGGAAATTATGAGCAGTTCAGAGAACCAGCAAATACCATCTCTGACTGGAGATTTTACAATATCCTTCCCCTGCCACACCCACCAAGCCACTCCCACAGAACAGGTAGTAAAAAAAAAATGAATCCCACCACTGCCTTAGACAGAATACCAGAAAAATGGAAAGCTTGAGAAAAAGGACCTGGCCTCCCCTTTAAATGCAACTGTTGGGCTGTTCACTGAGATGTAGTCATTTTGGTATATGGCATAAACAGTGGCCACATGTCTGCCTCTGAAATGTTCATCAAGTGAAGTCTGACGGCCTCTTCTCTTTGTACAATCAGAGATGTGAATACTACTGGGACTGTCACATCTACCTTACAGGATTGTTTTCAGGATTGCTGAGTTCAGGCAAGAACTTACGTGTACAATGCGAAACATTAATTCCTCCCTTGCAGTGGTGAGGCAATGGCTGGGCTCCAGGGTTGTACCAAAATTTCAATACTTAATTTTATATTTAATTTAAATATCAAAACTGGTAATAGATATGAAAAATTCAGGGTGGAGTAGGCTGAATAGGCATGGGGCATGAATAAACAAAGGGAACATAGCCCATCGAGAAAGGGAAAACTAGAGAGGTTTACAGGAAAGCACAGAGAACAGGAAATCCTTTGTGAAAGGATTAGCTATGTTTTGTTTTGTTTAAATGTGGTCCTTAAAGCCAGGTGGAAGAGAGGAACATGAAGGATCTAGTTGAGAGACATGGTGTCCAAAGGTAAAAAAAAAAAAAAAGGGTGACGAGACAATGGGCAGGTGGTAAAGAAGTAAAGAGTCAAGGAGCCAATTGGCTGGTGACACATAATTCACACTTTGTACAACAGTCCGTCCTCAGCCAGTTTTACAGACTGTCATTAGAAGGAGGATATATATTTACCTGGCTTATACTGTATGCTAGATTTACCTGAGATGTTCTCTTTTGACAGTGCTGTGTTGTCTGTCAGAAATAATTACTGGAGTAACCAATAGCTACTTTTATTCCCCAATAGCTTTATGTCAATGAAAATGCCTCCTTGTGTTTTCTAAGTCAGGAAGTACCTGACTTTTATCACTCCTATTTTGCAATATCTTTTGTACTTCTAACGTTGGAACACTATGTTCCCAGAGTCTTAGTCACCAAGACTTTGGCTTTCAACAAGACTTGTAGTTGAATATACATTAAGATAACCTTTTTCACGTTTAGCATTCAATGCTTCTTGCCTCTGTTCGAAGGCAGAATGCTTGTGTAGCCATGCAGATTTGACATGCTGGTTTCATGGCTATTTCTGGGTTGCCCAGGCAATCCACCTATTATACAGAAAGCTGATTCACATTGAGCTGGTAACGTATGTACACTCAGAACTTTTTTCATTTAAATATATTGCAGAGATATCAGCAGGAGCCAGAGGCCCGCTGCTATCAAATGCCAAACTTCCTAGGATTCTGTCTTTCCCAACTTGTAAATTCTTCACTCCTGCAGTGCAGGCTTTAATTTCTCATTATTATTGCTTTAAAAATACTGATATTTACTGTAAATTGCTCATATGCTACTAAAACTGGAAGCATTAGAGCAGCAACTGCCAATTACCTCCCAGGCAGGGCAGCACACAAATCCATCCATTAGCTTCTCAGAAGCCAAGGTTCAGAGCAAAGCTCTAAATGGGCTGTAATCGAAGAATGTAGCAGGGGTGGGTAGCTATTCACAGTCTCCAGGTTGATGGCTGCTTTCTGAAGCCTGGGAATTAAAGTTGTCATACTCAAAGCTTGGGTCCCAGCAGTTGTGTCATGACAGAAATGGACAACTGCCTCACTTTAGGAATGACTGCCGGCTGCCAGCAGTTTGGCAATTCGATTCTTACAAGCTCAAGGTTGTCTCAGCCTTCCATCCTTCTGAGGTGGGTAAAATGAGGACCCAGATTGTTGGGGGAGATACGTTGATTATGTAAACTGCATAGAGAAGGCTGCCACACTGTGAAGCAGTATACAAGTCTAAGTGCTATTGCTATTCAGTATATTTTAGCTATTTCCCCTAATGTGCTGAGAAGTAAGAAAGATAGCAAGCATTAAATATTGTTACAGATAGTCCTCAGCTTATAACCATAATGGAGCCTGCCCATTATGATTGTAAGTCAAGGTGGTTGAAAGTGGCTCATCATGTACCTGGATCCAATTTTACAACATTTTCTTTGCAGCAGTTTTTAAGTGAATGCCCCAGTGCTTCAGTGAACCATTGTTTGCTATAGGTGCTTTTGCCAAAGCCCAGTAATAAGTGCCAATTTTCAGCAAAAGTGTAAATATCATGGTCATGTGACTTTGAGATGCTGCAAATGGCCATAATTGCAGATTGGTTGCCAAGTGCCTGATTCCAAAATCCTAATCATTGGAATTGCCGATGCCACCTCCCTCTACCACATGACTTTGAATGACCACTAAATACTGGTCAGAAGTCAAGGACTACCTATAGTCCAGTTGGGAGTTGGTAATTTTTTTTCTCTAAAAGGCCAGAATCTATTGGCTGGCAGATCTGCAGGCTGAGAGCATACCACCGCCCAAAAGGTCCTACCACACTCACTCCTTCACCCAACCCCTTAGGTGTATGTAGTATATGTTGACCTCCTTTAATTTGTATGAATAATAAAGGCAGAATACAAATAAATAAATAAATAATGAGGAATCTGGAATCTGACAGTCTTTTTATAAAGGTCTTTTGTGGTTTGTTTAAATATGTTTATGGTATAAACTACAATTAGCTACATTGTCACACCTTCAGCTATAAATCATGGTTTACAGACCCCAGTGAGTTGATTCACTGGACATAGTCATTCAAAGCTAAGTCAACCATGTAAAGTGTCCCTTCTCCAGACCTAATAAGAGGCAGAGCAATTATTCCAATAGTAAAGGAACAGTATGCTGTGGTTAGGCATTTCTATAGCCTCCCACACTACCACGGTATTGAAAAGAGTAGTGGATGTGGGATAAATACATGACGTTGCCTCCCAGGGCTGTGCTAGGGCTTCGTGTCTCTGTCTAGCATTATCACCGCAGAGTGCCTAATTGTTCATTAGATTGGCCTATTGAAGTAGAGCACACCTGCTGGGGATGAGTAAATCCAGCTCTATTTGTAGACACAGTACCCTAAATAAGCTAGCAAAGCTTAGGTAAATAGATGCCAAGATGGTAAATAAGCCTCTTAACTCCAGTGGCTGTTTGCTGGTGGAACAAAAACACAGGGTAATTCGAAAAATAAAGTCTGTGCCTCAAGCTCTCCTGGGGAAAAGAGCAGCGGGCCTGATAGCATCTCTGGATTGATGCTCTGGTAGAAAAGAGAGAAGCTGACTCAGAGAAGCAGATGGCTGGGATGAAGAAGAGCCAGGAAGGATTCGGTGTACAGAATGGCGAGAAAACTCTCCTGCCTGTATCGCACGTAACATTGAGCCATGTGGTCGTTTGTTTGTCTTTGTCTTGGCATTGTGTACAAATTCATCCACATTGTTAATAATGGGTTGCCTGTGAAATTGTGTAGTCTGGGTTTACTTATTTCTCTCACTTCATTTTGAGAGAAAGAATATCCAACAAATATCCCCATGGCCAGCAGCACTTCCATCAATAGGCATTTTGGCTTCAACCGGGGGTAGGGGGGAGGGAGGGGTTGAGCCACAGAGATTGCCAGTGGAAGGAGGATGTTCAAGCTAGGATACTAACATAAAACTTGGTCCTGGGAATCATTACAGAGCTAAATGCAAAGTATTTAGACCTGATATATAGACCCCAATTTCTCCAGTAGAGCACACAAACTCTTTGCAGTTATTAAAAATCAACTTGAGGCTTTCCTTGTTCTCACAATATCAACTGTGTACAGGAACTGATTCAGTTTATTACTGGTTTTACTTCAAGTCCTCCTGCCAGAATCAAAAGATTGGACCCAAAAGTTTAGAGCCTACCCTTTTCTGGAAGGTGAGGGTAGCTTTAGGTGTTGGGTTGCCTGCTGCTGTCTTTAAAGACACAAATGTGCTAATGCTGCTTCCAAATTTTTGCAGAGGGTAGACTGAGTTCCTCACTGATTGCCAGACATTTTCAAATGTTCCTGAGATAACATTGCAGATGTTCCTGAGATAACATGAGGTGCTTTGAACAAACAAAGGTGATAAGTTAAGATGCCAAGTGATTTTGCACAATTACACTCAGTCATCTTGCAACTTCTGTGGAAGATGAATCTGGCGAGCTATCATCAAAACATCTTCAGCTCTCCTTTTAGACTTATGTTGAACATATGGTTTTAGCTTATCTGATGTAATCAAACTTTGATGAAACATGGAGTGGTTCCTTTGCACAGTGTTCCCAGTGGCAATTATCTTACTTACATTCTTTGATTTTTGCTGTGTAGATGAATGAGAATGAATCCTCCACCCCACCATATAAAAATGTTTATTGTTCCAGAATATTCTGCTTGGTGAGCTGGTCTAACCTTGTATCAGACAAAATATCTGTAGGTTATTGGATTTGGATCCTCTTGAATAGCAGTGATGTATTCCTTAGATGAGAAAATAGTCATGTGAAAAGGATTGACTTCTGTGCAAAAGAAGTTTGGGAGTAGAGCATGTTTTGCTTCTGTCTGAGAAACAAGCTGCACTCCTTGACTGGACAACAGGAAACAATAAGCAGAGTTGGCTTACAAGTCATGCATGGAGAACATGAAGGTGCTAAGGAGCCTCTTTTTTTGTGAGAAATTGGTGAGCCTTCCTGTTCTGTATGGTCATTTACATTCTTGTAGACGCCGCGCTGTGATTGGTCAAAACGCGCAGGGATCCGATTGGTCAAGCGAGCCGCTCTGATTGGCCCACTGTGGATCTCCCGCGATTGGTGGAAACTAATCGCAGGAGACTCAAAGCGGTGCCATTGGCCGCGGCAGCTTGGGAATAAAAAGCCACAGTTTTTCCCCCGGAACCCGAGCCGTTCTCAGGACCAATAAATGAGCTGAACCACGTCACTAAGTCCTGGTCTCCTTGCCATGCCGGACATAACACTGGCGATGAAGGTGGGATTCCAAGGCTAATTCCCCACCAACACGTGTCTGGAGGAAGTGAGACCGATGAGATGGCCAGCATCACACTGCCTGCGCCCTTCAATCCCGCTACCGAGGACTTGGAATCACACACAGACAGATTCCTCATGTTCCTCGAATGTAGCAACATGAAGGACGCCACCGGGCCAAAGAAAAGAGCCATCTTCCTGACACGCTGCGGGCCCGCAGTGTTCAAGATGGCAAAAGCTCTAATGAAACCCGCAGACGTCAAGGAGATGGACTGGGCCGACCTCGAAACATTGCTCCGGAACCACTATGCCCCCGCTGTGCCCACCCTCATCAGGCAGCACAATTTCTACTGGCGGGACCAGAGAGCGGGCGAGAGCATCAGCAATTTTGTGGCTGAACTACGAAGCCTAGGGGGCATGTGCAGGTTCTCGGACATGGATGAGGCCTTACGGGACCGCGTCATACTCGGACTCCGAGACCCAGGCCTACAGAGCCGACTGATGGCCAAAGGAGACATCGCCCTTGCCGAAGCCATCACTGAAGCCACCGCAGCCGAGGCAACCCGAAAATTGGCGAACCACATGCGGAGACCAGACACCGGAGACCGCACCGTGACCGCCGACCCAGGATGGGCGACCGAGGCCCACCCGGAAGCAAGTCACCGCAAAACCACCACCATGGAGGCCGTGACCAAGGAACTTAGCAAGCTATTCGCAACCCACGGCCTCCTAGACATCATCGTGTCGGACAACGGGCCCCAATTCACCTTGCTAGAATTTGAAAAATTCCTAGCAGAACGGGGCATATGACATGCATTGACAGCTCCGGCACATCTGGTGGTGAACGGAAGGGCGGAATGGATGGTTCAATTTACGAAAAAAACCATCCAAAAAATCGAACACGGGGAAATCCAAGAAAAAATAAATAAAATGCTCTTCATACAACATATAACCCCAAACACAACAATGAACAAAAGCGCGGCAGAGCTACTAATGGGGAGGAAAATAAGGTCCCCACTAGACAGGCTGCACCCCACATACAACCCGGAGAAACCCCCCAACTCCTCTAGCAAGCACCGGTCCTTTGCACCAGGCGACGCCGTCTACGCAAAGAACCTAACCGGAGACCCACTATGGGTACCAGCAACCATAACCCAACTGACAGGCCCCCACTCGTACCGGCCAAAAACAACCGACGGACGAGCCTGGAAACGCCACATCAATCAACTAAGATCGAGAACAATCACAGGAAACACAACCGACACGCAACCAAACACAGACACCCCCCCAATACAAGCTAAGAGGGGAGCGAATACCCCAGGAACCAGAACCCAATAGAAAGAAACCAGCAACACTTACCGACTGACAGCCAGCTCGAAGCCTCACCAGGAAGAAGCAGCCAGGCCAGCTCAACCAGCCCAGAAAGACTAGGCGGGAGAGGCGGAAACCGCAGCTCAACCAGCCCGTGTAGACCAGGAGGGAGCTGTGACAAGAGGCGCGGCGAGACCTTCCAGGCAGTTCCATCGATGAGGCCGAGAGCAACAGAGAACCCAACCGAACCATCCGGGAGCCAAACAACAACTGACCTGTGCAGGTCCAGTAGGCAAGTGCGGAGTCCCGCCTACTTAAGGGACTACGTCACGTAGGGCCGAACCAAGAGGGGAGGGGTGTTCTGTACGGTCATTACATTCTTGTAGATGCCGCGCTGTGATTGGTCAAAGCGCGCAGGGATCCGATTGGTCGAGCGAGCCGCTCTGATTGGCCCACTGCGGATCTCCCGCGATTGGTGGAAACTAATCGCGGGAGATTCAAAGCGGTGCCATTGGCCGCGGCTTGGGAATAAAAAGCCGCAGTTTTTCCCCTGGAACCCGAGCCGTTCTCGGGACCAATAAATGAGCTGAACCACGTCACTGAGTCCTGGTCTCCTTGCCGCACCAGACATAACACTTCCCACAATGGCCTGGTGCTTTCATTCATTTTGCACATCTCTTTCCCCTGGCCTTCATTATTCACCTACTATCTTATGTCATTAAGATATCAAGTTCATTTAGGTACATCCACATTGGCAGTTTAATTATGTCTGAGCATCGGTCCGTATTTTATTCATGGGCTAACCCATGGCGATTGTCAGGCATCAGGCTCAGGAGATAAAGGCAGAGTGGCTGCAGAATGCTAATGCCCTGCTAGGTCCTGTCTGCCAAATCACGTCCTGGTTATTATTGCCCACCTGATTATTTCATTCATTAACACCACATGCATCAGCTCTCTTTGTCCTGGATTATTGTGTACATTCATCTTTCGATAAACAATTACATGACAAGGTTGAGACAGGAGGGGCAGGGGAAAAGAATGGCCTGATGGGATTTGCCTCCTTTGGGTCAGAAACAATGTGCTGAGCACAGAATACCCTGACACAATTGGTTCATTAATCAAATGAGGGACTGTGCAGCATCATATGCATCATGGGTTCCTGAACAATGCTGGGCCAGGTTTTATTGTGTTGGGCTGGTGGCTTAGTTGAGATGGAAGGGAGGATATTTGCAATTTGTTGACACTTGGAACAAGGGAGGAGATCCCAGCAGCAAACCCTTGTGAAATATTCCCTGGGGGGGGGGGAGGACACAATTTCCTGCATTTCTATCCCCTTTCCCCCACTATAATTGGAAAGAGAATTCTTTAAGAAAAGAGCTGATTTACTTCACATCAACCAATTTGTTTTGATTTTTGGTTAAAAATATAGGTTTTAAGGAAGCCATATATCTAGGTTTTAAGGAATCTGTGGCTGTCTATGTATCATCTACCATCTATCTATCTATCTATCACCTATCTACCATCTATTTCTCATCTATTTCTCTATCTACCTGCCTACCTATCTATCACCTATCTACCATCTATTTCTTATCTATCTATCTATCTATCTATCTATCTATCTATCTATCTATCTATCTATCTATCATCTATTTCTCTATCTATCTATCTATCTATCTATCTATCTATCTATCTATCTATCTACCTACCTACCTACCTACCTACCTACCTACCTACCTTATGTTTCTTGATGAATGTATCTTTTCTTTTCTTTTCTTTTTATGAGCATATGCATCAAGACAAATTCCTTGTGTGTCTAATCACACTTGGCCAACAATCTATCTATCTATCTATCTATCTATCTATCTATCTATCTATCTATCTATCTATCTATCTATCTAATCTCTTAATGGAGGAAAAGATATTTAGCTTTTCCTTGTCATCCCTAGTTTGGGATGAATGAATCTATCAATTTCAATTCATTCATGCTCTCATTTTATCAGGTTCTTCTTAGTTTAGTTACCATGCCAGTTTTGATCTTTCCAAACATTCATATGCATTTTTCATGAATGCTAGTAACATATGCACTCAGCACCCATGCTTCCTAACCTTTCAGCAAGGAGTACCCCCAGGGCATTTTTGTATGCATGCTAACTCTTAATGTATGCATTTTTATTTAAACATTTCTGCAATACATGTGCAGTTGAGAAATGCATGGATGCCACTTGTGTGGCATTGTACTGCAACATTCTGAAAGCACAGGATTCCACAAGTCTGTATATTCTAGTCCTTGTTTTTATTCAGTACTACATGCGTGTTTGTTTCAAAGCCATTGGTTTAAGGTGTCCCTTTTCATTCCAACAAACAAACAAACAAACAAACAAACAAACAAACAAACAAACAAATAGACACAAACATGGACACACAAAGGTGAAATAAGAGGAACACAGGTATGAAAAATGACTTCAGGAATATCAATGGGCCCGCTATTTGTAGCACTAAGTCAGAGGCTGTAATACAAAGAAAGATTTTTGTTTTCACCTTACAATAGTAGAATATACAGTATACAACAGTCTATAAAGAAGTTGTATTTGGGAATAATGGTGTTTTCTTAGGGGGTCTCCTGCATTGTGAATATGTCCTTTTTGGTGAGACTGAAGGAAAAAAAGGCTATAAAACAGTGAGGTTAAAATTATATTTTGGAGGACGAGGAAGAAGAAGAACACTTTATTTTGGGTGATTTAAACAGGCTGAGGATCCGCAAAGCAAGCGCTCTGAATCATGTTTACAAAATAAAAATAGATGAAATATGACTATTAATAATCTGTGGCTTACATGCCATCTTCATAGAACTGTAGAGAAAACCAAAGCCCACCCAGAACCTCTTGACATAGTACATAAGAGAAACATAGCAGGATCACAACATACTTTTGAAATGTTTATTTCATTCACCGAGAAAACATGAAGTTTGGCTTCCCCCCCTTTTTTAAAAAAATGTGGATTTGAGTACATTGATATAGATTCAGATTAAATTTGCATCTGGTAGTAGTCTCTTTGTCTCAGCCCTATGAAAAAGAACTAAAGTTATTCAAACTTCATCAGCATGTTGGGTGGAATGATGCAAGACCTACTATCATTGTTGGTTTTGTTATTGTTATTATTAGATTGAGTTCTGGGCTCTTTCCTTTACAGTATTGCATTCTTTGAAGAATCTTATTTAGAACTCCCCAAAGCCTGGTTAGAAATCATCATTTGGATCCTTTCAGGATAGATTGAAGAATTCTTTGTGAGCTCCTTGGCGCTTGAGATCTGTGTTGCATTTTCCTCTATGGAAGAAATCTCCAAGTTCCAGGAAGGCCCCAGTTGTCTTTAGCACCCGGAGGAAAAAATCGAAGGAAAAGCTTCAATTACTTGCATGAAAAATGAGTTGCCTAAGAGGAGGCCTCTCCACCAGCCAGCAGGGCTTGTTTTTAAAACTGAATTATAGAGGCAATTCTGTCCCCTCAGATTCCCCCAACCCATCCCACCGCGTTCCTTTACAGAGACAAATGCATTAATTTTTCTCAAAATAGACAAGGGGGAAACAGGGAAAATTAGATAATAAGAGTTTCTGAAGTGATTTATATGCCTTGGTGAAAAATACTGTAGACTAGAATGGCCAACATTTCAATACCTTTTTGTACACCATAGCGGGTGAAGGCAGGGAAGCATGGAAAAACTGCAGCTGCCTAACTAACATTGTTGTTCTGAATATAGGTTTCACTTTGTAATGCACTTCCCCTTCCCCCATGCATTTTTGAGTAAATACACTTATTGCAGGCATGCAATAGACAGATGTGTGTTTTCATTCATTAGCATACTTTGCTTTGCAGCCATTTACTGTTTTCATACTAATAATAGCTGGAGTTTGGGCATAATTTTTGGATGAACAAGGAACAATTCAACACATTAAACAGAAGGTAGAAGAAGACAGTCAACAATCACTGCATATTCATTATGAGATAAGATCCCTTGGACATAAAAGGTGGTTAATAATAAAGGATAAAATAACAATCGATAGGAAAATTGGTACCTCCAGACCACCATAACATAGCTAGATATGGCTTCCCATCAGCTCAGATTGTGGTGGTCTCCCATGGAAAGAATGAGACACAGGCTGGTGTACTCGGGATGGGAGTCCAGAGCAAATTCTAGTGTTCCCTTTTATTGAAAATTTTGTACATAGTAAGCATTCACATTGTGGATTAAAATAATTACACAGAATTGTTTACAGTCGTCTGAGCTGCTTAAATGTTTCTGGTGTTTGCTTTTAATTTCCTTGCTTTATCTCAGTGACTTAGGCAGACATGTATGTATAAGGTCTTAGACTAATCATTACCCAATACTGAAGTCAAAGTTTATTCCCACATCTCCCCTGTTTTAGTTTTTTGATGATCGTGGATGCCTCGGTAGCTTTTCGCCATCTGCAACAACAGTTCTCCTTCCGTAGGCTTCACCCGACACATTCCTAAAAGTCCAGGGAGACATTGGATACAACAGCATACACAAAGAGAAAGTATAAAAAGCAATATCACTCCAACAATTAGGTGATGAATCCATGAACCATCTGGCAACCAGGACCAAAGTGCAGACCACACGTCCAGTCCCTCGTCCTCCGATTGTAATGGATTCTCATTCAGGGTTTGTTCCATATGCTGTATAGTAGCTGTAATGTTTGGAGAATAATCAGAGATATACATGCAACAATGTGTATGAATCACAGCGCAAACTCCCCCTTGCGCAGCCAAAATAGTGTCCACCGCGTATCTGGTTTGCAGGACAAAGTCAAGGATTTTTCCTTGCTCTTCTTCAAGCAGCTTTAGAGTTTTAATGGTGTCTTTAAACATAACTGTCCAATTGTTTAAACGATGCAAATCTCTATAGTTCATCATGACTCCTAAAGGAGGAATAACTCCCCTTGATATCTGTGTCCAGTTGTCATGAATCAAAACAGAGTTTATTTCCGTTGCAGAACACACATTGCGGATATGAGCAGTCCCCAAAGATTTTAAAATGACATGAGATGGGATTACTTTCCCAAAGGTGCAGACTCCGTTCCATCGTGCTGGCATGCAATCATAGGCCATCCGTCCACACAGCAACCATAGATTTACTCCCAGGAGATGACCAACCGTATTTGGTTCAGCATAGATTAATTGTGCAAAGGATTCCATTAACATAGCCAAATAAGTGGGCGGTGGTGCGTATTTCCCATTTGCACATTTGGGCAGCTGGTTTTCTATCATGGTGGGACAACATGTGGCAGGGATAAATGGACACTCATTTTCATTGATCAAAGATATGATATCATATTTAGAAATATTATGTACAAAGTAAGTGAGATTTTTAATTTTCATGTCATCCGGATAAACCTGACTTCCATTGCCAATAATAATTGTTTTGTTACAAAATGGATATGTTCCCAAGTAAGTCATATTCTCTACTGTCTCATTGTGGGTCCAGCAGATACCCGCCACCTCTTGGATTCGGCTTCCAAGATGCAATGTATTTATGTTACTTGTAGTCCAACTGTTAGACCACATCCCTGAACAACCATAGCATTGTCCCTTGTACCAGTCACCTTCGGCCAGAGGTACTGCAACCATTGGAAGCCCTGATGTTTTGTGAGTTGGCATGTGCATACATATCCAACAATCAGTTTTATTATGAAAGTTTGCTAGCTTCCCTATGTCCTGGATCAACATGTTTCTTTTCCATTCCCCCAAATCCATCCCCTTGCCCCTTTGGCTGATGATAAGGACGCACACAGTGAGCAGGAACCCAAACAACTGTCCCCTCATCTTCAACAGCAGTGTATCCTCGGCCCCAAGTTATCAGTGGGACAGGTCCTTTCCACGTTGGATCTAGTAGTCTCTTATACCAAACTTTCGGTCTTGGCGTACCTGCAGAAGGGGAGGAAGCAAAATGCCTACTGGCTGCCGTAGCAGCGGGAGATCCTGTCATGTTTAAAAAATTTAAAGTGTATAAGATAATATTAAGAATGTTTTGTATGTAAGGCAAGCCATATCCATCCACTTCCCCCATTTTTGTTTTTGTGTGAAGAAAAGAAGCAATCCCACAAATCTACTATAACTAGATCCCAATTGCGTGGAATCAGGTTTGGGTTAGGCAAACCACATTGTAACGCTCCCATTGGTTGAAGGATGGAGTTAATGGTTCTCAGATCATGCAAAAATCTCCATTTTCCATTTTTCTTTTTAATAACAAATACCGGAGTGTTATATGGACTAGAAGTTGGCTCAATGTGTCCTAATTGTAGCTGCTCAGCTACCAATTGATGTAAAGCTGTAAGCTTTTCTTTTGGAAGTGGCCATTGGTAAATCCAGACTGGCTGAGAAGTTAACAATTGTAATTTTTCCATTATCCAATAACAATTTTTGTGCGAAATTGTGACAGCAAATCTCTACCCCACAAGTTTATATGCAGGAGCAACACAAGAGGTTGAATCCTTGCAGTCTCACCAGTTTCTCTATGCAGTGCCTTCAACCAACGTACACTACTTCTTGCAAACTGCATACCACCCACTCCATGAACAGCTGGAGAGTCTTCAAGCGCCCATTCATTTGGCCATTCCTTTTGGCGTATCACAGAGACATTTTCTCCGGAATCTATAAGGCCAGAAAATGATTTTCCCTGAATTTCAATTGTCATTTTTGGTTGGTCTGTAGTCAAATTTTTTGTCAGCGCTAGCAATTCTGCAGCAACTAGAGAACTTGCCATTTCAGTGGACCCAAAACCACCAGTTTGTGGGATCCCAATTAAAGGATTTATAGGGATGTATGGAAGCAATAATAACTGGGCAATAGAGTCACCGGCCATTAATGATGCAGGAGTATCAGTGTACAATTGTATCTTAATAACCCCTTTATAATCTTGATCAATAACTGCTGGAATAACAAAAAACCCTTTTTCTGATGCAGAAGACATGGGAAGTACTAATCCCACTGTTTTTTCTGGCAGTGGCCCATGCAAATGAGTGTCCTCAATGTACACTTGATTAGGAAAGCTCACATTAATTGAGTTCAACATTTTTAAACCCAAACCTGCACTCCCAGTAATTGCAGGTGATGCTTTTGTGACAGTCTTGGGAGTGGGGCTAGCTGCACATCCCAAATTTAGTTTCCTGGATTTTGGTTCTGATCAGAGCGACATTGATTTGCCCAATGAAACCCTTTTTTGCATTTTGGATAGACCGATTTTGGACAGACGTCCTTAATTTTGTTTTTGTTAAATGCCATCCCCCCCCCCCCCCCAGGGGCACAGCACTGGGCTTTAAAATGGCCAGGCTTTCCACAATTAAAACAATTCCCTGTAGGTTTCATCCCTTTTTGCAATGCCATAGTCAAAGTCTCCATGTTGTAAGCCTGAGAACCCACCACTGCACATGCCTTTAACAGATCAGCGGGAGTAACCTCACCTCTAGCCACCAAGGGCTGTAAGATACGCTTTGCATTTTCAACTGCCAATTTCAGCAAAAGTTCTTTTGCAGCTTCCTCATTAGAGATTTGCATGGTAATAGCCAATTGTAGCCTTTCCACAAAATCATTATAAGACTCAGATGCTGTTTGCTTAATTTGAGAAAAAGACCGTGCTGGGGTTCCCACATCCTGGATGCGGGACAACGCCTCAAGGACAGCTGCCATAACCACTGGAAATACGTGATCAGGCAAATTAGCAGCTTGATCAGCAGTGGATTCAAACAAGCCTGCCCCATAGATTTGGTCTGGCGTATACAGCCCCCCCGAATTCCTTCCCCTAGTGACAGCTTCCCTTTGATATTCTGAATCAAAAACCACATACTGAGTAGAGCTCAATATCATTCTCATTAAATCTTTCCAGTCACTAGGAATCATGTGTGAGGTAGCCAAACTTGTCAGGAGCCCCTTTGTAAAAGGACTTTGAATACCATAATCTTTAACTGCTTTTTTAATTTCCCTAAGAACTGCTAAAGGAATCGGAACCCATTCAGTCTGCAGATTGCCTTGAGCATCCACTTGCCTATTGACTGGAAACAAATTCATCTGGGGAGTCTCATCAGGCTCTAATTTCCCCTCATTGAAAGCCTGATGCATCATTGCTTGAACTTTTCCCATTTTTGGTTGGATTTTATCATCCACAGGCATAGGCGCTGTTGGAAATGATAAAGCACACTCCAGTTTTGGGGTAGGAGGATGCAATACAATTCCTTTATAAGGAGGAGGTTCTACTAAAGTTTTTAAAGGAGGTTGTTGCTGGGTCTCTAAAGCAGTCATAACAACCTTCCAATATATCAAAATTTTAGCTGTTGCCCGTGGCTCTTCATGAAGGATAGTTCCAATTCTCCTCCATGTGTCTAACTTTAAAGAGCCTTTCTCTGGATACCAGGGACATTGCTGCCAGATCTCTTGCAGCAGCTCTCTCATATTATCTTTTGAAAGAACTATTTGCTCCCCCCCCCCCAGAGGGTTTAAAGGTAAAGAAGTTTGTCCTGACTAACTTCAGCAGCTCACTAACATGCCGTTCCTGTGGCTGAGAGAGCTTTCCCCCCATGTTCCCTGAAAAAATCCTATTGTCCAGCAATAGTTAAGTACGTACTTTACCTATTCCAGGCAAGGAAACACGGAGGTCCGGACACATACCACCTGCAGTGGATCACGTCGGGGTCACCACTTGTGGTGGTCTCCCATGGAAAGAATGAGACATAGGATGGTGTACTCGGGATGGGAGTCCAGAGCAAATTCTAGTGCTCCCTTTTATTGAGAATTTTGTACATAGTAAGCATTCACATTGTGGATTAAAATAATTACACAGAATTGTTTACAGTCATCTGAGCTGCTTAAATATTTCTGGTGTTTGCTTTTAATTTCCTTGCTTTATCTCAGTGACCCTTAGGCAGACATGTATGTATAAGGTCTTAGACTAATCATTACCCAATACTGAAGTCAAAGTTTATTCCCACACAGATCAAATGCCCATTGAAAAAGGAGAGGAAATTAGCAGCCCTGATTTCTGGGGATTGTTTTTTTCACAGGATTTAACAGAGTTGGAAGGGACCTTGGAGATCTTCTAGTCCAACCCACTGCTGAGGCAGGAAATCCTATACCATTTCAGACAAATCTCTTCTTAAAAACTTCCAGTGTTGGAGCATTTATAACTTCTGGATAATATCACGGCAAACTCTTTTATGTCTTGCAGTCAAGGGAACTTAAACAAGCTCTCTCTTGTTGCACGTATGGGGTGCAGAGTCGTTTCAGGTAAGGCAGTCCCTAATCGAAACTGTGCTCCATCTTATAGAACTTTATAAATAATAAGCAGTACTTGGAATTCAACCTGGAATTGCAGTAGCAACCAGTGTAGCTGTGAGAGTGAGCTCTCTTCACATGTAATGAAAAACAACAGAATAGCAAATTAGACTGTTTTAAAACAAAGCACAGATGGACACTTTCCTTCCCATACGAAAAAGATAATCTATTATGTAACCCTAACCCTAACCATACTCAGAGAAGAGTAGAGTCACCATAAATACTGCCTACAAACCACAGCTTCTCACTACTGCCTCTTTGAAACCCCACCTTCAAGAGGGATTGACTACCTTTGTAATCTACCTACATGCCTACTCCTTGTTTACAATCACCTGAAAAAGGGCATCAGCCTGCAGGCATTCCATTAGTCTGATTCTTTTCCCAAAGGGAATCACAAACCAAGCTTGCATGGAATCTGTGGACCCGAGCACATTTGTGAACCTGGGCTTTGTCATATTTACTATGAGGCTTTGACTACCATTCCCCTAGGCATAATTTCCATCACTTTACTCTTCATTGAATACTTGGGAAACATCCAGGATCAGCAAATGAAAGAAGTTTCAGAGAAACACTCATTTCTAGCTTGTAGGGAGTGGTGCAGTGAATAATGCAGTATTAGAGGCTAACTCTGCCTACTGCCAAAAGTTCAATCCTGTCTGGTTCAAGGTTGACTCATCCTTCCAGCCTTCCAAGGTCAATAAAATGAGGACAGATTGGTGGCAATATTTCCACCTGTAGGGTTATTGTTTTGTTTTTGTTTTGAAGAAGTGGGGTCTTTGCCAGAGGTATATTTCAGTTTACAGATGTTGCACCTACATGGATTGCCCAAAATCATAACAATAACCCCCCCCAAATTAAAACTTGTTGAGTTTGTTTTCCCCCTTATTCATTTAATTTTAATTATTGAAAAATTAATGTAGCACATTCAATGTGACAATTGCTAATTAGTTTAGGTAATAAATGTTTTTAAATAATTATGCTCAGATAATCGCATTGTTTTAATGAATAAATAAAAGGAGATTTTAAGTTACTACAAATGGGAATAAAAAAATATCCTTGAAAATTTGGCACACAGATTAGTGTGGTGGGAAGAACCTGAGAGCGACTGAATGGAAGTTGAATATGGAGGGCTCTGGATTTAGACACTGGAGGAAAGTGGGGAGAAGAGAAATGATGGACATTCTGGACTGTGGTTAGGATGATGGTGATTTCACAGGAATGTAGTTAGGGGTATTTTCCTTCCATAAATCAGGGCTTGTCCTATTCAGGTTGTCTTTGACTTATGACCACAATTAAGCCCAAGATTTCTTTCTGTGTGTGTATGTGTGTGTGTGTGTGTGTGTGTGTATGTGTGTGTGTGTGTGTGTGTGTGTGTGTTTTTCTGAGGTTCTCGCGGGTATTTGTATGTGGATCTTTGGTTATTCGGGTTTTCTCCCACGTAAGATTGGAAGTATCTAGGCAACGTTTTGATGAAGTCTCATTCATCATCTTCAGGCTTGGTCTTCAGCTCTGTGCTTCTCAGAGTGATGTGAGCTTGCAGCTGCTTCTTCCTTTTAACTGCTAGTGGGGGTGTGACTTGATTGGGTGGGGGTTTGGCTGTTTTCTCATTGGGTGGGGGTGTATTCTCATTGGTTGGGGGTTTGGCTGTGTTCTGATTGGTTGGGGGGTTGGCTGTGTTCTGATTGGCTGGAGGCGAGCACAACCAAGCCCCCACCTGAACAGAACACACCCCCAGCCAATCAGAACACAGCCAACCCCCCAACCAATCAGAACACAGCCAAACCCCCAACCAATGAGAACACACCCCCACCCAATCAGAACACAGCCAAGCCCCCAGCCAATCAAGTCACACCCCCACTAGCAGTTAAAAGGAAGAAGCAGCTGCAAGCTCACATCACTCTGAGAAGCACAGAGCTGAAGACCAAGCCTGAAGATGATGAATGAGACTTCATCGAAACGTTGCCTAGATACTTCCAATCTTACGTGGGAGAAAACCCGAATAACCAAAGATCCATATATATATATATATAAGTTTTTTTTTATTTTTTAGACAAACATAAACAAAACATAAACCATAAAACCATCTTTCAATTACATACAGTATGTCGGTTGTTACAAATCTCTTGTGCACAATCTCTGCAATCATTCCCTTCTAATTTAAATTAATCTTCATATTATAAATCATACATATACATGCATACATACATACATATTCATTATTAATTGCTTATTAGACTGTTACTAACATTCCATTATTTTATGTGAGCAAATCACCATTTTTACTTGGCCTACTTTATAACTTTCATTTCAACATTGCCAATCTGTTCAATAATAATATATCCTTACATTACTTTATCACTACCATTCTATTTTACTATAGAGTATTAAAAATATTTCATTTCCCTATTTTTTTTAATCTAACCATTGATAAATTAAATCCCAAGATTTGAGCCCAAGATTTCTAAGCAAGACAACTATTAAATGAGTTTTGCTCCATTTTACATCCTTTCTTGCCACAGTTGTCAAGTGAATCCTGTAGGTCTTAAGTGAGTAACACGGTTGTTGAGCGAATCTGGCTGCCCCATTAACTTTGCTTGTCTGAAGGTCGCAAAAGCTGATCATGTGACCTTGGGACACTGCCACCATCCTAATACGAACCAGTTCCCTCGCATCTGAATTTGGATCGTGTGACCATGGGGCAGCTGCAAGGATGATAAGTGTGAAAAACTGTCCTAAGTCACTTTTTTCATTGATGTTTCTTTGAACGGTCGCCAAACAAATAGTTTTAAGTCGAGGACCATCTGTACATAATTCCATCGAGCACACTTTTTGCAACCTTCTAACAAAGCAACAGAAATTTGGGATTCAACTGTGGCTGTAAATTAAGGACTACCTGTAGATGACTTTTATTCCATGTCATTTTTATTTTCTCATGGTCTCCTCTCTTCTCCTCTCTCCTCCTCTCCTTCCTCTTCTCTCCCCTCCCCTCCCCCCACTCCCTTCTACAGCATTTGCAGCAAAACAAAAAACAAAAATATGTTTGGTGACATCATATAAAGCCAGCATTTTGTCTTTTTGTCTGGGAGTCTTACCTAAAAATGTAAGTTGTGGCATTTGGGTAATCAAGCCATCATGCCTATGGCATCCTTTGCCTCGCTTTCTCCTCCATAGATGCCCATCTATCCTCTTCTTTCCACTCCCAATTTTGTATAGCGAATGCTACTGACACATCCAATCACAGAAATGGTTACTCAACTGCTGATTCATAAAGCTTGTGGAATAGGAAAGTGTCTGATTGAACAGACCAACTTCCTGAATGGACATAATTAAAACCTAAGGAGATTTTTCTCCCACAGATTCATGGGTTTTCAGAAGTTAATATTTGCATATTAATAAGAGCCTGTTCAAACTGATTGGCTTAATGTGTTTGGAGTAAGTATGATTAAATGTCATGGGAGATATATTATAAAGTAATGAAGCTGGAAGGAATTTATCAGAAATTGAGCCAAGACAAAGGCATTTCACATAAAAAACCAGTTTTTTAACCTTTTTAAAAACAAATAATTTGCTTAATCTGTACATGGACATGTATTTTTTATTACATTGCCAAATAAACAATGGCACGATGATGTTATATTTATCATCTCCAGGATAGGTATTTTTTTTAAAAAAGTATTATTTTCTCAAGGATAAAAGTTTCAATCCATCAACCTTAGAATAAAAAGGGCACCAATCATATTTGATACCACAGCATATCATGCCCTTATTGCTCTCTCCTTGTGTACTTTAAAAGCAGTTCATTCCCCAAATGTTACTGAGGTTTAATAAAAACTTCCAGATTGAGATTTGTTGTTATTGTTGACCATTCTTTCCCATGTAATATCTGTCAGGTAGTTCACTCTGTTCTTCCTTTGTCTTGTTCTGTTTTAACCTTTTAAAAAACGAATACAAGGATGTAGAGAAATGTTCTGACATTCTATATTACTATTTATTAGAAGTAGTTTATGCTATCATTTCAGCAAGTTGGAACCAGCTTTTATTTTGCCAGCAGTGCCACAGAAGTAATCTTTGTCAGTTCCTTCTACCTTTATAATCTCCAGGACCTTTTCTCCTATGCTGGAAGGATCTACAACATCGTGCTGAGGTTTCCTGCAAGAGAAAGAGGATTGTACAAGAATGAGCACATGAGTGCACACATACAGAGAGAGAGAAAGAAAAAAGGAGAGAGAGAGAGAGAGAGAGAGAGGCAGGGGTGAAAGAGAGACTGACTTTTCATTTTTGTAGGATTCCTCTGCTGGATCAGAACCTCATAGGGCAAAGTAAAATTTTCTATTTGTAGGAAGCTTTGTGTAACCAACAAAATCTTCATAAAATAGTTTATACATAAAACCCAATTAAAACATCTTAAGAACTAAATGCCACGCTTCTTTTTAAGCTACCCCAAACTGTTTTCTCACCAATTTTCTAGCAGAAACTAAAAGCTAATACTGACAGTTCATAATTTCAAAAAATCTGTTTCACTTTCTTTATATAATGTATCATATACATTTATCCTCATATTTCTTTCCAAATAAACTGTGAATTCAACTTGGAATCCATCCATGAGTATTAGCTGGCTCAATCATTGGATCTAATCCATTGTTTATTTTCTATTTCTGCTCTGTTTTACGTATCACATGATCATCTTATTCTTAGAGAGAGGTGAGAAACATTGCAAAATGTTTGTTGGTCTAGGCGTTGCACTGATACCAGAACAGGTGCATCTGTTCACCCAAAGAAACAGATGGAGTGATATTCTACATTGTACAAGAGGGCGTTTGCTTGCATAATTGGATTTGCACTTCCTTCCCCTACAAATTCCTAAAATCCTCTCCAAAAGGGGTTTATCTAGAACATATTTGGACAGCACAGGCAAGGACAAGAAAAAGCACTGAGAATCTCTTCCCAACCCATCTACTCATGAGAATATCTCTGCCAATGGAAATATATTGCTGAACTTCCTCTTTTCTTTTATATGCAGGCTCACCAACAGGCTGATCAAATAAAGTGAATTTATGTGAGGCAGTGGGAAGCACTGTATCTCTGCCAATTGCCTCTAATATTTCAAAAAAGTATACACAGTTAACATTTACAAAAATCCTCATAATTAAACTTCTCCCAAGTGTGGAAAGCACATCAAACAAGTGAACATGGGCATGGTGAAGAAACAAGAATAAATTAGGAAGTTAATTAGCCTTAAAATTTCCCCCAGCAAAAACATGCAAAGAAAACTCTGAACAGCTTCTTTAAAACCAAAATATCAAGCTTGTCCAACTGCTGTGTTTCAATGAGTCTCTAAAAGTGTCAGGGAAAAATGCCCAGGGTTAAGACAAACTCACGAAAGCATCTATATTGTTATCATTTTTGTTAATATTATTGATATAGTGACATAAAATAAAAAAGATGTTACAGGAAAATAACATTCAAGTAGCCTCATCTCTTTTTATTCCTTGCCTTCTTTTTCTTTTCTTTTTTTCCCCTCCAACCAGTAACTATTACTTAAACATTTTTATATTTTGCTTTAAACTTCTTTAATTATTGCTCATTTCTATTTCAGCAATTTTCATTATTGTTTTTAAACAGTGCCTCTTTTTCTTCAAAATCCAAATTCTAAATGTCTTAGCTTGTCTGTGTTTCCTTTATGTTGAGTTTGTATCCAGAAAAGCAACTGAAACCCTTGATTACTTTAATTAACTGATATACGGGTTTGTGGTGCATAATTGTTAGTACTACACGGTCTGTATAGCATTTCAATTGGCATCCTTCTCTTTGAATGTTGATCCCAATTACTTGTTTGGTTTGTGGTTGTTGTTTTGGACCTTAAAGAGGAGAGTAGGCACCTTGTCTTTTCCCTGCTAATTGAATTGCAGAGAGTATTCCATTCACTGCCTTCTTTGCTGTTTGATGTTGATATCTACTCTCACCCAGGTTTTTAATTTTTCTCTAGGATTAATTTTGTTTAGGACTGGTTGTAAGAAAAGCCCATTCCAAATTATCAAAAGCTTTTTTCACATCTAGGAAGATATACACCTAATTTCCATTTTTTAATAATGATGGATTTTTACGGGTTTATAATAAATCTATGGAATATCACCTGCTGATGTGTGTAATTTAGGGCACAAACCTCCTCATTTCTTCATCAAATATAGTTGTGAATCTCTTCAGTAAAGGAATTGGTCTAATATGATTGTGTTTCTTCAGCTCATTCCTTTCTTTGTATATTGTCATTGTAAACGACTCGTCTCAAATCTTTGGTAATTGTTTTCATCGTAATTTCTAAGAATGAATTATGATGATATTTCTTTGCAATAATTATGCATGTTTTGCTTGCAATTTTGCCTATCTTTGGAGACATATCTATCTTTGGAGATGAGTATCTTGGGGCCCATTTTTTGCTAGTGATTGCTGCTTATCCAGTTTTAGGATGAAGGGCTCCTTTTGAATCCCTGTTTGGACAGTTGTTTAAGTCCATAATCTGTCCACAAGGATGGTTCTGTGCTTTCTCTGTTGTCCTGCTTCTGAGTGGCATTTCTCTTGTATTTAGACCATCACTACCGTATTAAGATTCAAGAAAGACATTAAAACTTGGCATTTCCAAGTCTTTGGCAGGCCGATATGACTGAGTTTCCTCCTTCAGTGAGACTGTTGGTTAACATTGGCTTGGGTTACCGTTGTTGGGAGGATAAGCTGCTTAGAGTTAGTCAAGACTGAAGCAGCATATGAGCATAAATAAATAAATATCAAAATATATGAAAAAGTCAGTGCAAACTTTTTAAAAAAATATCTTAAATTCAGTGAACTGCTTCTTATAGTTCTAGACAAATAAGAAACCCTACAATCCCTGACTCACCCTGTGAAAGAAACATGATCAGATCTATTTGTTAGCTACTCCCTTGCATCTCCTTTTTATCCTCTTCTTCTCCCCCCCCCCCCACACAAACACACAAAGAACATGCAACAATGTTGTAAGGTCAGGCAACTTGCTAGCCTGAAACCAGAGCTCATTCAAGTTGTAAGACAAACAATGAGGTAGAACTTTTCTCCAGTTATTTTCTGGTTGCGTATCCTGAGCACAGGAACGAAGAGAAGACTGCAGGGAAAAAAACCTGCCTAGCACAGGAGCTAATACTTCTGGCAGCAGGAAGCTCTTTCTTTGCAATCGAGTCCTGACTGAAGCAAACAGAGCGGACAGTCCCTAGAGATGTTTCCAAATGAAAGGTTGTTGTGTGCCAATTTTCATTAAGAAGAGTCAGAGTTGAGGGGAGAGAAGCCCAACTTAGATTAATTTAAATAGGGCTCACCTGGGAATTGAGAAATCTCTTCTAATTTGGGAGCTGCAATGTCAGCATTAAGTAAGCATTCTTTGATGGCCATTGCTTTATCAACAAGAACTTTCCATCGCCACCAGGGATGAGCAAGGTAATCTTGAGTACCTATCAGACTATGGTATCTTAAGCACTGAAGTTAGTTTAAGCAGATTTTTAGTGAACATTTAGGATTAATCTAGGCTGGGGAATTCCATTTAACTTATTCAATTTAGATGCTTACGATTCCAAGTGAATCTGAGGGGCTGATAGCCTAACTTCCCCCTTCCCCAATTACAGGACAGTTCAAAAAACAAAACCTACAAAACAGATAAGAAAAAAATGACAGAATAACAAATAAGCAAGTGATACCAGATGCCAACCACTCTGCTCAAACTGTCCCATCATATTTCTACCAATTTTGCTACCTTATCTGCCTTCTTGTTCTTGAATGAAGCATATAATGACCTACACCAATTATGACTATTTGCAAAGTTTGTTTGGTATACCAAATTTTCTCAAAAGGTCCATTGGTAGTGATGTCACCGATTCAAAGCTTATCTTCCTTCCCTTTGAGTATAAAGAAGATCTGAAACCACCATCAAGGGAAACATTTCTCTCTCAATGTGAAAGCATGTTGGTATATCAGAAACTTGACTTGATTCAGGTAATTTATAGTCCAGAGTGATGTCTTCTTGGTTTCTTTCATCTTCACTGATGGAATATTGGAAGAGAGATCCAAGTTAGTATTCAGGAGAAATTTCCTGAAATGAGAAAAATTAATCAGTGGAACCGGTTGCCACCAGAAGTTGTGCATGCTCCTTCACTGGAAGTTTTCAAGCAAAGGTTAGGCAATCATTTGCCCAGAATGGTATAACATTTCCTGTTTGAGAAGGAGGTTGAACTAGAAGACCTCCAAGATTCCTTCCAACTCTGTTATTCTACATTCTATCACCAGGATATTTGAGATAATATGGTGAAGTTCTTCATTGAAGCCAGATACATGAGTAGTATTCCAAACCATTTGGAGATAGGATCCAAAAGCAGCAGCTGTTTTAAAGTAGTTACAGTCCCCTTTTTAGGCAACATACCTCAAATGCATTAGAAATAAAGAACCAATATCTGTTTTGGACCTTACAGGACTACAGAGTAAAATGAAGTTCCTAAGCTGCTAATGTCTATGCAAAGGGATGAGTTATTTTGCACCTTTTGTATAAAATGGAATACTGTACTAACCACAACTAAGAGTTGTATGGCTCAGAGGCAGCCCAACTCCTCCCTGCTTTTGAATATGTACAAGGCCAGTATAAAGTTATTGCAGCGACTGTTGTGCTTGTGTTAATATTTATCCTATTAGGGATCAGTTTGGAATGAAAAATCGTTCAGGAGAAAGGTGAGTGTTCTGCCAGCTAAGTGCACAAAACTGACTGCAGAAATAGAAATTGGAAAGAGTTAAAGACTTCAGTATTCAGGTTGTATAAACTGTAATGATTTCCTTGTTAAAACAAAGAAAATCAATGAGGTGCACAGCTAATGGCATCAAAAGGATCTTTCTTGTCAATAACACTTAAGGAACTGACAGCCTCCAGGAGAGTTGCAGATGTGCTTTTTGGAATCTCTTCCATATGGAATGTTCATAGGTAGGACAGTCTATAGAAAGATTTTGCTGCTCTGCTTCTTCCCTACCCAGAGTTAATTCCCTAATTGCACCCCTCCCCCCCCAAGAAAAGATTAGATAAGGCCTTCTGATATAGACCTACTTATGCCTGGAGCTCTCACCTCGCATGGTACCCTAAAAAGAAATATCTTCTCGCATCAATAATTTATCAGGACAATTAGGAGAAGGCTTGCACTTTGCAATTAGCTGTGATCTGTGTTGATATCACCCTGTGCTCTGCAGTCCAGCTGGTCCTTTTGACTCAACACTTCTGAAGGCCAACTGGCAGCAATTCAGAAGCTAAAAACATCACATCTATTAAGCAGGAAATAGCGCAAGCAAGGCAAATTTCTTCTGCTGCTCTATTCATATCATAATGTATCAGTTGCCTTCAGCTTATATAGACAGATGGCATAATTTTGTGCAAAGAAAAGATAGAAAGAATTCTGATTTGGCCAGAAATATATTGCAATTGATGCCAGGCGCAGTTGGTTTAATAGGCAAGGGAAAGCAGATAGTCGAACCTAGCATCATTTCTGATACACTTATACACAATATTTTTAGTGATTGTAGAACAGCAAGCTTGCATTTGAACAGGGTATATTTCTGAAGTTTTAATGATTTCAAACACAGCATGAATTTGTTCAGCTGATATTATTTGGTTCTGTTACAAAATGGGGCATCATTTTTTCTCCCGAAGTGCCATTCTTGTTTAGAAAGTAAAGCAGTAACCTGTATATGCTCAGTCAATGATCAAACTGATCAAGCTATTTTGTAGAAGCACATGTCAAAAAGACAAACTTCATCTTCACCCCTTATTTCAGTGTCTGATAACATATTACAGTTACACTCAAATTGAACACAATAGGGAACAAATAGGTTCCATAAAAAACAATCCTACATACCGTGTTTCCCTGAAAATATGACTTACTCAGAAAGTAAATCCTAGATTGATTTTTACATGTGTGCCCAATGTAAGCCCTACCCCCAAAATAAGCCCTAATTAAGACCCCACCCACTCTAGGGTGCATAGGTAAAAATTAAGCTAGGGTGGAAATAGGGGTGTGTGAAGCTGCCCAACTACTTACCTTCAGATAGTTGCAGCCAGGCCTTGCACACCTTGGCCAATTTCTTTTGCTGGCAAGCTCTGTTATCACCTGAAGAGGCCTTTCCTAAAGGACTTTCATGATAGCTTCTCTAGCCGATAACAGAGCTCCGGATCAATCCAGAGCTCTCTTATTGGCTGCAGAGGCCTTCAGGAAAGCCTTGCAGGCCTTGCCAGATGAAGAAGTTTTTGAAGGCCTCTGATAGTGAAAAAGAGGCTGGGAGAGACACACGCAAGTGAGGTGAGTCAGTGGATGACATCCCCCCAAATTAAGACCTGGTGCCTTTTTTGGTGGCAAAAAATATAAGACAGGGTCTTATTTTCAGAGAAACATGGTATATACCTAAAGGTCAAGATCAATAGAAACATGCCATTTTTTAGAAGAAGACAACAACCAAGAGCAAAGCCTCTACTATCTATCCTAGCCCACTCCAATAAAACCCTTCTGGAATTGGACAATTGCTTTCATAGCCTGCCATTGGAAGAAAATAGGCAGACACCCACAAAAGAGCATTCATCAATAGTTTCTAAAAAAAGAGGCACAATACAGCATTCCTGAGACAGGAAGAAAAGTATTCCAGACTTCCCTAACAAAAAAAGATGAATATTGATGATAGAATAATAAATTCTTAGGGGAACAGACACTATAATCTGCAGAACAGGCAGTCAATCTAGGAAGGTATATTGTCTCCGTGGAGCAAAAATCAAAGATGTAACTGAGTACCTTATTAAAATAATCAACCACATGTATTACTACCCCTTTTTTCTTCTACACATGGGGACTAATGATACAAAAATGAATCTGAAAACAATAACGAGATTACGAACAGGTAGGGAAGAAAGTTAAATAATTAGGAGCACAATTGGTGCTTTCATCTAACCAAAGGCCAACATTCAATGAAGGAGCAAAGGATTTTAGAAATGAACCACTGGCTTAAAAACTGGTCTTGTCAGCAGAACTTTGGCTTCCTAAATCATCATCTACATTACTTATTATGAAGGGCTACTGGCCTAACAGTAATAACTGGGAAGATACTAGAATAGATAATTAAAAAAAACAGATCTACGAACATCTACAAACAAAGTTATAACTAAAAGTCAGCATGTGTTTGTTAAAAATAGATCATGCCAAACCAGTCTTATTTCAATCTTTGACAAAGTGGCTAAATTAGTAGACCAGTGAAATGCTGTGGCCATAGTATATTTAGACTTCAACAAGGCATGTGACAAAGTAGACCATAACCGATTTCTTGGTAAACTAAAAAAAATGTGGGGTAGTCAGCATCATCATCAGATGGATTTGTAACTGGCTGACAAATTGTATTCAACAAATAGTCTTTAGTGGTACTACATTTACATGGAGGGAAGTAAACTGGGGGAAGCACAAGGTTCTGTCTCAGGCCCAATACTGTTCAGTATTTTCATAACTGACTTACATGAGGGAATAGAAGGAGAAACTCATCAAATTTGCAGATGACACTAAGTTGACAGAAATAGCCAATATCCCCGAAAACAAGCTCAGGATCCAAAAAGATCTTGACAGACTTGAACAACATGAAATTTAATGTCCAACCACATGAAATTTAATGTGGAGAAAAGCAAGGTTTTAACCTAGGCAGGAAAAGCCAAAGGTACAAGTACAGATTAGGTGAAATCTGGCTCAAAAACAGTAACTGTGAGAGGGACTTGGAGTTCTAGTAGATGATCACTTAAATATGAGCAGCTGCCAAAAGCTAATACAATCCTGGGTTGTATAAACAGAGGCAGAGAATCAAAATGAAGTATTAGTATCACTTTATAAAGCCTTAGTAAGACCACACCTGGAACACTGCATCCAGTTTGGTCAGCACATTACAAAAAAAGATGTTGAGACTTTGGAAAAAGTGCAAAGAAGAGCAACTAAGATAATTAAGGGTCTGGAGACAAAAACATATAAAGAACAATTTCCAGAATTGTGCATGGCCAGTTTAGAGAAAAGTAGGACAACTAGGAGTGACATCATAGCAGTATTCTAGTATTTGAGGGGCTGCCACAAAGAAGAGGTAGTCAACATATTTTCCAAAGCACCAGAAGGCAACACAAAAAATGATGGAAATTACTCAAGGAGAGAAGCAACCTGGAATTTAGGAAAAACTTCCTAACAGTGTGGACAGTTAGACAGTGGAACAGCTGGCCTCCAGCTTGCCTTGTAGGTGCTTTGTTGCTGGAGGTTTTTAAGAAAAGACCGAACAGCCACCTGTCTGAAATGTTATAGGGTATCTTGCTTGAGCATGGAGTTGGACTAGAAGACCCTCAAGGTCCCTTCCAGAACTATTCTGATTGATATTCAGACATCCAATCCCCTGCCCCACCCCCAAAAACCTCCATGATTAAGTTAACAGAATCTTATTTACTGCCTCATAGGAGAATGTCAAAAAGTTGTTTTGCATGAAAATTGCAAAATTGTTTTGCATGACAATTTTGATGTAGTCCTTTGAAATCATGACCCCCATGTAAGAACACTAAAATCAGATGAATGTAGGTCATCTTGTACAATTTGATATATGATGACGCTTTTTCAGTCATTTAATGTTGGAATTCTGTGCATGTCGTCTACTAGAGAGTCTAACCACATTGGTGTCATTGTCATGCATTCTTCTCAAGGACATGCTTCTTAGTTACCATGAATTGTGTGTTCAATTTGCTCAACCAAGCAGTTTTTTGTTTGATGAACATGTTTTTCTTTAAAAAAAAAAATATTGGTTTTTAAAAACAAACATAAACAAACAAAACATAAAACATCAAGCTATCTTCCATATGTGTGCACACAGTGTGCCAGTTCGTTTACAAATTGTTTTGTGCTTCCATTTCATAGTCTTCAATTACAATTACATTGCAAATAATCTCATATTTTCAATCAAAAATTAAATACCTTAGTATCATTATTAATCAATAATTTGACTATACTATTATTCATTCATGTTTTACAAGATAATCATAATTTACTTAGTTTATTTTATAACAGTTCATATTATCATCCCAAATCTATCCTAAAATCATTTTGTAGATATAATAAGAAGTACATCTTTATTATTTATTATTTTCTAAAAGTCTACATATTTTATTATTTTATTGTCTAACCATTGATAGAAAAGATCCCAAATTTTATAAAATTGTTTATCCTCTTGTTCTCTAATTTCAAATGTCAATCTACTCATTTCAGCACATTCCAATATTTTCTTAATGATTTCCTCCTGTGATGGTATTTTCTCATTTTTCCAATTTTTAGCAAATACAATCCTAGCCGCTGTTAATACATTTACAATCAGGTATTTCAAGTCTTTACTATATATTTCAGGTAAAATTCCCAATAAAAGTATCTCTGGTTTCAAGTCTATATGTTTTTTTCTCATTTTTTCCAAACCACAGGTGTATTTTAGTCCAGTATTTTTTAGCATCCACAAAAGTCCATCACATATGGTAATATGAGCCAGGTGTCTGATGACATTTCCAACATTTTTTGGATTTATTCTTGAACATTCTTGCCACCTTTCCATATGTCTCTATCTTTTCTATCAATTTTGATGCTGTTTCTAGAGGGTCTTCTAAGATGAAAACCAGATCATCTGCAAATGCTTGCAACCTAAATTCTTCCTTTTTGATTTTCATTCCTTTTATATTCTTTTCATCTCTAATATTTTTGTTTAGCACTTCCAAAGTTAACACAAACAACAACGGTTGATAGTGGGCACCCTTGTCTTGTTCCTTTTCTTATATTAATAGAGTCTGTCAGTTCTCCCTCTATCATTACCTTTGCCGTTTGCCTATAGTATACAGCTTCTATTGCTTGAATAAATTTTCTAGCAAAACCCATCTGTTCCAACAATAATAATATGAATCTCCAATTCACATTATCAAATGCCTTCTGTGCATCTAGAAATATCAGAGCCATTTGTTTTTCAGGATGTGCCTCGTAGTATTCCAAGGTATCCAAGATTACTCTCATGTTGTCTTTAATTTGTCTCTTTGGCAGAAATCCATTTTGATCAGGATGAATAAAATTATTTAAATATTTTTAAGTCTTTGTGCCAATATTGAAGCAAAGATTTTATAATCTACATTTAGTAGAGAAATAGGTCTATAGTTCTTAATTTGTAATGGATCGGCCTCCTCTTTTGAGACAAATGTAACATAAGCTTCTGACCATGATTTAGGTATCTTCTTCTTTAACATAACTTCATTCATAACTTCTAGCAATGGAAGATTTAACGATTCTGGTAATGTTTTGTAAAATTCTGCCGGAAGTCCATCTGGGCCTGGTGCCTTTCCATTATTTTGCTTCTTGAGTGCTTCAGTTAACTCCATCATCATTATATTGCTTTCTAACATTGTTTCACTCTCTTTAGGTATCTGAGGTAAATTAGCATTCTGTAAGTACTGTTTAACTCTTTCTTCCTCAATATTCTCTTGCATATATAATTTCCCATAGAAGTCTCGAATGATTTCCTTCTTCTCTTTATTACCATCCCATACATTCCCATATATTCTGAGTTGATGTATCTTCTTTTTTGTTTTCTCTAAAGAAAAAAGCCAATTCTTTCTCCATCCACTGTGTGAAGTCTTTTTCCTTTAAAATAGTATAATTTAACATCCATCCAGATCTTCTTTTTTGTCCTTTCCATTTAATTGTTATTGGATTGTGATCTGCCCAAGTACTCGTTTCAATATTTATTTCTTGAATATTAGTTATTAATTCTGTTGACATCCATATCATATCTATTCTGGACCATGATAAATGTCTATTTGAATAGAAGATGTATTGTTTAATTTTAGCATTTCTTTTTCTCCATGTATCTTTTAAGTTTATTTCATCTACCATTTTAAAAAAAGATTTAGGGAGAGTCTTTCTGTTTTGCTTTATTGTTTTCTGTGCTGTATAGTCCAATTTATTGTCGACAATTCCATTAAAATCTCCCATCATAACTATATAAGCATAGTCCAGTTCAATTATTTTCATATGTAATATTTTGCAGAATTCTTCTTGTTTGTCATTTGGAGCATAGATTGCAATCAGGAGTGTTTTTGTATTATTGTCCATTATTTCCACCATTAGTATTTTTCCATCTTCATCGGTATAAATCAATTTTGCTGGGGTGGCTCTTTAATATATAAAACCACTCCTCTTTTCTTACATTTTGCCAAGGAAGTAAATATTTTCCCTAATTTTGGCTGTATCAATAATTGTTCATATTGTTTTTTAATATGTACTTCTTGTAGACAAATTATATCAAATTTTAATTTCTCTAATTTATGAAAGGTTTTCCTTCTTTTAACAGCTGAGTTAAGTCCATTTATATTAATTGTAATCAGTTTTTTCTCTTCCATGGTTATATTTTGTAGTTAAGTTTAGCAGCTCTCGTAGACCTTAGTTCACATTGTTCTTTGGCTTCCACCTTTCTACCTACTGAACCTTCTTCTTTTTCAATCGCCATTTGGCAGTCTTCTTGGAATTCAATTAGTGAGATTTCTTTTTCTGCCTCTTCCTCTTTCCTTCCAAAAAATTCTGTATAAAATAATTCTGCTTTCTCAATTGAGTCAATTCTATGTCTCTGTTCTTGCCATGTGAACATTAAACCTTCTGGAATCAGCCATCTATAATTCACCTTTTTTAAAAGTAGCATTTTAGTCAGGATTCATTTAGTCGTTATTCTCTTCTCATCTCTCTCACTCTTCTGGGTATTTGTTTCAAGACCACAATCTCCTTGTCTTTATATTTCAATGTTTTCTCTTTTGCCACTTGCAATATTTGTGTTTTAATGGCTTTCTTTGTAAATCTAATGTGAACTTCTCTTGGTAAGCTATTTCTCATCGCATATCTTCTGAAAACTTGATAAACCTCATCTATTCTATCCATCATCTTCTCTTGAGTTATTTCCAAAGCTTCAGCCAGTATTTCTATTATTATCTCAGCTAAGTTTTGTCCTTTTTCTTTCTCTACATTTTGTAATCTAAGATAAAACTCTGATCTATCCATCTCCCATCTCAACATACCACTTTTATCTTGTTCAACCACCGTTAATCTATTATCAATTTCTCCAATCTTCTTACCTCTTTGTTTATCTTCTTCAATTTTTTGAAATCTCTCATCATACTTCAACATCATTTGTTGGATGTTCTCCACTTTTTCATCAGTTTTCCCTTTTCTTTGTTCAATGTTCTCTGTTTTTTGTTCAATGTTCTCTATTCTTTGTTCAGTCTTCTCTATTCTCTTTTCAATATTCTCTGATCTTGCTTGAATATTTTGGATTCCTTGCATAATCATCTGCAGAGTCACTTTTTCTTGCTTTAAAACATTGTCTCTATTGAGCGTTGTCCTCCAGGTGGTGGAGAGGAATAAGTAGAAGTTGAAGAACCAGGAGCTGTAAATTTCCTATTCATTTAAAGCAATTCAAAATCTTCAGGTTCTTCTAAACCTTAATGCAATTGTAAAGTAACCAATTATAGTTCAAAATAAAAATAGCAGAAAAAAAGAAGCCCAATAATAATGATTAAAAAAAAAGAAAAAAAAAGGGAGGGCAAAATTTCTTCAGGTTCTTGTATACCTTAATCCAATCAGTAGTTAGATGAAGAAAAAGGCTTGAAAAAAAAAGAAAAAAAAGGAAAAGGAAAAAATTCTTCAGGTTCTTCAACACCTTAATCCAGTTGAAAGGTCTCAAATAGAAAAGAGTACATAAGAATAAACCAGAAAGGGACTTCCGGTTTGTCAGCTTTGCCAGAAGCAGGGTTCCGCGATCCTGCACGATCCCTACCATGCTAGCCTCCGATCCGGACGAGTTTTGAGACTAAGGCTGCCCCGCAGAGGCAGCCAAAGATAGGGGGAGCTGATGAGGGGTTTGGGGGTGCTGCAGACCCCCTCCCCAGCTGGAAAAACCCCCTTTTCTCAAGGCGGTCAAGCGGTAGTCTGTAATGGCCGCCACAAAAAAGCCGGCAGCTGGATAAGATTGAGCAGGAGGAAGAGGGGAGAAAGTTTTCAAGAGAAAGTTTTTTGGCTGATCCAGGACTTTAAGAGGCATTTAATCCTGAGAACTATGACTTTTTGAAAAATACTTGGTTTCCAGAGGAGGATTTCAAGCGGCAAAATTGAGGTGCTGAAAGGAAAGTTTACCCTCCTTCCCTATGGAATCAACAAATGGCTATTGAGAAACCTGTTGTTCTTTATAAAAGGTAAAAACTTGGCTTCTTGTTATAAGTGGGAAGGGAGAGGACAAAAAATCATATGTTAAGATTTTGCTGGAGGAGATGCCCTGAAGATCTTGAGACTAGAAATTGATTGCAACAAGGCTGTAAAATACAGACTGAGCTTTTTTTCTTTTCCCTTTTACTGATACCACTCCAAGAAGAGAAAGTGAGAACTTTGTGCATTGGTTGGACTGATTGATGTCTCTGGGACTTTGAGGAATTGTTTTATTGTTCTAAGAAGAACAAAGAATGGCTTTATCTGATGATGAACTTAAAAAGGAATATCAAGAAAGTAAGGACACTGTGAAAGAAGCTTTCCTTTCTTTAGAAATGGTGCTTGCTATTTATCAGCAAACACAACAACAGATGGAGGAAATAGAAGGAGAAGAAGAAAAAGAAGAAGAAGACGCTATCTTCAGTGAATCTAAAAAATTAACTAAGAGAGAATGGAGAAAGAAAGGAAGGAAAATGAAGGACTTAAGACTTAAAAAAAACACTTAAGAAAGGAAAAACCAACTCAATGTTATTGAGCAAAAGGAGAAAGGATTACAACAGAGAGGGAAAGCTAAAAAGGCGGAGGTTAGTAGAGGGGGGGGTAAAAAGGCCAGGGGGGATAAGAAAGGAAGGGAAAAGGGAGGGAAAAGCCACAAAGGTATGAAACAAGATGGGAAAAAAGGATTTTTTTGGGGGGATAAAGGGTAAGGTATAATTTCCTTAAAAAAGAAGATTCTGCAAGGTACATAAGATGGTATTATGTATTAGAAATAGAAAACTAGAATGTTATAAGAATTAATAAAAGATTAAAATATTGAAATGTTTAGTAATGATAGATTTTAAAATTTAATAAAATTGTATTTTTGATATAGACAATCGAAATGTTATAAGATTTAATATTTAGATTTATTATCTAATTATATTAATTATTATGAATTTATTATTTTTTCTCTTTAAAGGTTAGTAGGTAGAATGTACTAAGCAGAATCAGATTGGGTATCAGGTGTTATTTTAAATATTAACTTAGGGGGAGGATAGAAAGGCATCATACTCTGATCAGTGATTCAGGAGAAATTCTTTTTTTTTTTTACTATAGGGAATGAGATAAATGGATAATCTGGAAAGAATGGACAAAAAATACAAATATAATGATTTAAATTAAAATGAATTAAATAAAATAGAAATAAGAAGAACGAAAAGCAGGGAGAAGTTATATAGAAGATATAGAATGGTAAATAAGATAGGTAATGGTATATAAGATGAGCATGAATTTAATTGAAGTCCATACAAAGAGTGGTAATCTGGGGCCAAACTACTTTCTTAAAAGAAGTTTTATATTTTTGTGTTTTGCGTGTCTATGTTTTGTTTGAGAATTAATAAAACCTTGGAGGAATGTTGGATGAGAATAATGGTAATCAAGTCAGACTGGATAAATATAGAAAATAATAATAATAACAATGAAATTGAATACAAAAAGAGAAATAATGAGAAATTTGTTAAGAGATATTTATATGTTTATATTGAAATGGTGTAAAACAGAATTATGTTGCATAAAATAATATTTTACTTGACTTGTAAAATTAATAATGGAAAGAGGTTTTATGTATTTAATGGTTAATGATGTTTTGTTTGTCTTTAAAATCAATAAAATTTGTTTAAAAAAAAAGAATAAACCAGAAAGGTAGATGAAAAAACAAAAATACCAGGAAAGGAGAAAAAAAGGCTATTCCCTTAAAAAAAAAAAAAAAAAACATTAATACTAAAGCTTTCCCTTTAAAATAAAAAACAAACGTGGAGATTGGACTTCCAAAGAAAAAAAGAAAACAAAAACAAGCTCCAACAAAGCCAAAAACCCAAATAGTTATTACAAGAAAAAAAAGATAAGATAAGATACAATAAAGCTGGTGAGGAGGGATACCACAACACAGAAAAAGTAAAAAGAGCACACTGTACTTTGTTTAAATATCCAAGACTCTTATTATAGCTCTCTTCTCCGAAAACTTATCACCTTTTTTCCCCCGTAGGTTTCAACACCAGACTCCAGCTGTTGATAGAAACCCAGAAGAGCACCTGCAATAATACTCTCCCATGCTCTTCCCTCTATCTTATCAAATAGCAATGTCCTTGAAAAAGAGTCTCAGTTCTTTCTTTCTCAGCTTTGTCTGGTCACAAGGTAATAGAATGTTTTCAAGCCTCTAGTTGGCAATGTTACAAAGTTTCTTTGCTCTCACTTTCCCTCTCCTTTTCCAAGCAAGATATAACAAGAATTAATAAAAAAAGAAAAAGATATTTTTAAAAAAGAAATAACTAAAAGGGAGTCTCTAGCCTAAAATATTACAAAATCAAAAAAGAGAAAAAAATAGATGTAAAAGAAAAAACCAGTCCAGTTTCAAAATATAAGATCGTATATAGAAAATCCAGCAATGAGAAAAAAAATATTACTTTGACATTCCTGTTTAAGATTGCCGCTTAATCACTTCTGTCAAAACTTTTACAGATTCTTTCTTTTCCTTAGGGTGTTCTTTCAGATCTTAGAATAAAGAAAAGGTTCTCACCAAACCGGCACATTCTCTTTTTCTGTTCTCTTCCATTTTGGAGCTGTCCCAACTTCAGCAGCTTTAATGGCTGCCTCTTTGCCGCTGGCAAGAAGAGCTTCTCCTGGATCTACCAGGGACTTTGCAGTATCCCTGGGATTGACAGGATGTGCTCTTCACTTTCACCATCTCTTTGGGACAGTTGAGATCTGATAGGACCGTCCAGGAGCAAAGATATTGGCAGCAATCTCAGACCTCCAAGATCGCATGCCGTCTCATCGCGACACCAGCTCTGCCCTCCAAGCATGTTTTTCTCTAGTTCTCTCAGCTGTCTTATAAATGCCTACCTGTAATTGTCACCCTCACCTTCCATCTGTATCTTCTTTCTTGTATTTGCTTTTACAGAGGTAAGGCAGGAATTCCAAAATATCTCCACTGTGATTGCTGCTATAAACAGTTTCAGGATGGTTTATAATAGCAAGCATTTGCCAACATTAAAAACTGGGAGCAAAACCTGGGAAACCAATGTGATCCCTCCTTACCACATATCATTAACCTGAAGGCAGTTATTATTCAGCATAGTGTGGTTGGGGACATTCCCATGGAAAGAGCTAGATGTATGTGCTATGCCTAATCCAATGCATTGGCCCTGTGATTTAGTTGTGTGTGCTGTTATTGATTTTATATGCAGAATCGGAACATAGACAGTGAAGGTCGCACTGAGCAAGCCAGAAATATATTTGATTGATTGCTTTTTAACTAGTTCTTTAGAATATATTCTACATACATTCTCATTCACACAAATATAATATACCTCCAAAAAGGGAAAGGTAAGAGAGAGAAAAAAGAAAGCAGGCCAAGGAGATGAAAGAAAGTTGGAAATTTCTAAAGAAGATCTCAACATTTGAACACCATATTTATGCATAATATCTGTGCTGATTCTCACAACAAGGCTTAGATTTTTATGCTTTGTTCTGACCTATATCTTTTAATCTTGTTTTGATATGTAAGTTGCTCAGTGGGGGTGGGAACTTGTGTTCTGGTCTTGACAGAAATCATGATTTTCAGCCAGTTTATGGATTCTAAGAAGTGTCGCCTGTTGCTTGTATTCCACATTCCTCACTCTTTTAAAGTCTCCCTTTTGAGCCATTTTGTGTAGCCAAAATAGAAGAATGCATATAGAAGCCACATGGAATAAAAGGATATTATACACCAGAAGAATGTGTCCTGAGAAAGTAAGATATAGCTATTGTATAAAATATATATGCAAGCCTATGTTTTATATTAGTGCTAGGTTTTGTTATTCAGTTATAAAAGAGATGTACTTCATGATAACAGTGGCATATAAGTTTACATTGCTAAGAAGAGCAGTAATGCTAGGAAAAGGACTGTGTCATAGCCATTTGTTAAAGAAATTTTCAGGATTGAAGTATTTGCAGAATATTCATAAAGCTATCAGCTCCAAAATTTGCGATAGCAAGTATCACAAAGTATATTCCACTTTCTCTAATGTAGCAATCTTAATGTCCTGTCAAAAAGTTCTGTATATAATTTCCCTTGATGATTTCCTTCCTCTGCAGTTTTTTTGCAATGAATTGTAAATAAATTTCTGCACAATTCATTTACTAAATCATGTACTTTTTTCAAATGAAATTTGCTTTGATATATTGTGAAAATATTATTGATATAGTTTCAGGCATGGGTGAAATGACTGGAGACAATCTTAGTTGGTGAACTTTCAGCTCTTTATTACATAGTGACTTAAGAGAGTGAACAACAACAACTCTGCCTTATATAGGTGACCTTAATGTGAAATAACCAATAGGGAGCTGTAAGACGCTAGCTCCAGAACCAATAAGAGTCCTTCGTTAAGGGCCAATCGGATTCTCTGAACCCAACCAATCCGATCGAGCCGCTTAACACCCAATCAGAAATGCAGGGCCAGAACCCTGCACTTTACCCGAAGCTTGCTTTTATTTAAACTATTTACATACATAACACCCCTTCCCCCTGGCTACTCAATTATGGTGTGGTTATATAGTCCTTCAAATAGGACAGTTGTCTTTTGGGTCTATTAGATTTTCTTTGGACTGGCTGTGTGCAGTCCTGTTGAGGTAAAATGTTGTTTGGCAGTGGCTCAGCTTCTCGTTCTGGTGTGATTTCCCTTGGAGTGTACGATTCTTCCTCCTGCTCCATTTCCTGAGTTTCACTAGATTCATTGTTCTCTTGGAACAGGTTCCCTGGAATGTTGTCTTCTTCCATTCCTTCCCCCCCCGCCTCAGTTTGGTCATAGGGGAATTGCAGGCTGGCTGAAAGGAGTCGTGACCGTAATTGGTCAATATGTCGTTTCCACAGTCTTTCATCAACACATTTTACAATATAGGATTTGGGCCCAGTCTCGCGTATTATCGTTGCTTCAATCCAAACCGGGTCGCCCGATAAATTTCTTGCATAAACGGGGTCGCCTACCTTGAAGGTACGGTAGCGTCCGCTGGATCCTGCAGGCTTTTCTAGCTCGTAAGCAGGTTGCAATTGGTCGAGGCGGGAACGGAATTTTCGTCCCATGAGGAGTTCTGCGGGAGTTCTGCCGGTTACGCTGTGCGGAGAGATGTGTTGTAGGAGTAGAATGCGGTTTATTTTTTCGTCAATATTATCATAGTCCACTTTTTGCAAAGTCTTTTTTACAAATTGGACCATGCGTTCCGCTCGGCCGTTGGTAGCAGGATGCGCCGGCGAGGTGAGCGCATGGCGGATGCCATTATCAGCAAGGTACTGTTCAAACATTAGCGCTGTAAACTGTGGTCCGTTGTCAGACACCAGGACGTCCGGCAATCCATGAGTTGCAAAGAGTCTATTGAGGACTTTAATGACTGCTTCGGAGGTTGTATGGGTCATTCGATGAATTTCCAACCAATTAGAGTATGCATCGACAGTCAATAGTAATGTATGTCCTTTAATCAGCCCTGCAAAATCCAGGTGGATTCTGGACCAGGGCCCGCGTGGCGTCTCCCATTCAGTCGGTGCAGCTTTGGCAGTGCGTTGCTGTTTTGTTGGCACTTGGTGCAGGCCTTGACCCATTGCTCGATGTGTCGGTCTATGCCTGGCCACCAAGCATAGTTCCGTGCGAGTGCTTTCATCCGCACGATCCCAGGATGTCCTTCGTGCAAAATTTGTAACAGCGAGTTATCGCCCCAGATGACACAGCCTTTTTGTGAAAAAAGTTCAGTCTGTCTTGTTTTAAATGGAGCGAAGTCATCTGGGACCTGGTCCAATGGCCATCCACGCTCTACCCAGCCTAGGACTCGAGCTAGGGTGTGATCTCGTCTGGTCTCTCTCGCGATATCTCGAGCAGTCATAGGAGGCGAGTTGAGGTCTCGATTTGTAACGCCGATACTGTTGGTGCCAGATCGTCGAGAGTCTCTGGTAGCAGTGCTCTGCTGAGTGTGTCGGCGTGGGGAATGGCTTTCCCCGGGCGATGTAACAATTGATAATTATAAGCAGCTAGGAACTCTGACCATCGAGTCATTCTTGGGGACAATATATAGGGGGTTGATTTGTCTCCAGCGATTATCCCCAGTAAAGGTTTGTGGTCAGTTACAATGGTAAATGTCCTTCCATATACATACTCATGGAATTTTTTTACGGCTGCCACAATTGCAAGAGCTTCCTTATCTATTTGTCCATAGTTACGTTCTGCCTGAGAAAGAGTCTTCGAAAAGTATGCAACAGGGCCTCATTTCCATTAGGCTGCACATGGCTCAAAATAGCGCCCACCCCAAATGGTGAGGCATCACAAGTTATAACCAATGGTAATGTTTCATTATATTGCATAAGTACAGAATCAGATGTAAGTAAATCTTTTACATTTCGAAATGCTTTTTCCTCCCGGTTACCCCAAACCCACAATGCTTTCTTATCTAATAACCGGTGTAACAATTCAGCCACAGTCACCTTATGTGGTAAAAACACATTATAGAAATTAATAAGGCCTAAAAATGCCTGGAGATCTGTTTTGTTACGGGGTCTGGGAGCATTTTTTATCGCCCTTAATTTACTCTCAGTAGGGTGGATACCTTGACTATCAACGCGATAACCTAGAAATTCAACACTGTCTGTATACAGATGACATTTATCCTTTTTTACTTTCGATCCTGCTTCTTGGAATTTCTTAAGAACACATTTTAAACGATTCTGTAGAATTTTTTTACTAGGAGCTGCAATTAACACATCATCAAAATACGGAACCACGTCCTTGATTCCCTGCAATAATCGTTCCATTAAACTTTGGAATATTCCCGGGGCTACACTTTCCCCGAATTGCAATCGGGTACATTTAAAAGCACCTCTGTGCATTACTATCGTTTGAGCTTGGGCTGTTTTATCGTCCACGGGCAATTGTTGATAGGCTTGAGCTAAATCTAACTTTGCAAAAACCTTTCCGCCTCCCAGGGAATGAAGAAGGTGCTGTACCACCGGCACTGGATATGCGTTCTGCTGGAGGGCGTGGTTTAGAGTGGCCCGTAGTCCCCACAGATTCGGATTGACCCATCTGGTTTAATGGGGGTTACAATAGGAGTTTCCCATGGGGAATGATCAATGGGTTGCAGTACCCCTTGTTTAATTAGTTTGTCAAGTTTTTCATCTATCTTGGCCTTAAGGGCGAACGGAACTCGACGGGGCTTTAAACGGATCGGGGCAACCTTAGGGTCGAGGCTAAATGAGATTGGGGTCCCTTTATACTCGCCTAAATAATCTGCGAAGACATCGCTGAACTCAGAAATAAGGTCCTCCTCCCACTCACAATCACTGATTCGGTTCACACCGGCCACTTCGATGCCGAGTGGCGCAAACCATTGGAGGCCCAACAAACTTGGCCTGTTCCTATCGATGATCGTTAGAGGTAAGTATGCCGTATGTTTTTTAAACGAGACGCGGACTCGACAAGACCCAACCACAGGGATCCGATTCCCTTGGTAGTCTTTAAGGATGAGACGTTGCATTCGAAGGTCTTGGCGTTGGATGGTAGGAATGAGTTGCTTTAATGTCTTCCACGACACCATCGAGAGGGACGATCCGGAATCGACCTCCATGTGGCAAGGTTGGTTCTCTATGGCTACTGTGACTCGAATCTTCTTAGCGTCCATGGCTGAGGCGTGACCTATAGTGATAGTATGATGGGCCTCTTCTTTCTGCAATGCTCGATATCTGTAGGAGTGGTTTGCTGGATCTCGCCTTACAGGACGGTTTCCTGCCGATTGGCGAGAGCTGGTCCCCCTTGAGGCCTGACTTGGTCCCGGTAAACTGCGACAGACTCAACTAATGTGGCCTCGTTTTCCGCACTCATGACAGATCGCATCATGGAATTTGCAGTCTGCCCTGGGGTGGTTTGCCCCGCAACCAGTGCAAGGGCGTGAGGGTTTAGAGCGAGGGACCCGGTCGAACCGCAGTCGATGGACCCCTTCTTCATCGCTGTCTGACGACGAAGAGAGGTCCTTGTGGTGCGTCGTAACAAGCTGCTCTTCTGACTTGGATAAAAGGTCGCCTGTCTGTGGGGTCGTTGGGTTTCAGCTTTGCCGTAGTTGCACCGCCTCAGCAGCAGTGGCTTCGGCAATGGCGTCAGCAACGTCAATGTCACCTTTCACCATCAGCTTGCTTTGCACGCCTAGCGCATCTAATCCCAGAATTAAGCGGTCTCTCAGTGCTTCATCTAAGTCTGCGAATCCGCAGAGGCCTCCCAAGTGTAGGAGGTCTGCCACGAAGTCAGCCACACTCTCTCCTTTTCGCTGGCTTCTTTGATAGAATTCGTGATGTCTCATGAGTGTAGGTACGGTTGGCGCGTAATGGTCTCTCAGGAGAGGTTCGAGGTCGTCCCAGCTCATTGCTTTAACTTCTCGAGGTTTTGCGAGTGCCTTTGCCATTTTAAAGACAGCCGGGCTGCAGTACGTCAGGAACAGCACCCGCTTCTTGGCTGGTGTGGCGTCCTTCAGGTTGTTTGTTTCAAGGAACATTTGGAAGCGATCCATGTAGGATTCCCAATCCTCTTGGTTCGGATCGAACGGAGCGGGTGGTACGATGCCGCTGGACATGGTTTCCGTTGGTGGCATCGTCTTGGCACGTGCTGTTTTTCTTCCTGGTTCCTTAAGATCAGATGTCTCCAAATCCCATCCTCGTCACCAGTGATATAGTTTCAGGCATGGGTGAAATGACTGGAGACAATCTTAGTTGGTGAACTTTCAGCTCTTTATTACATAGTGACTTAAGAGAGTGAACAACAACAACTCTGCCTTATATAGGTGACCTTAATGTGAAATAACCAATAGGGAGCTGTAAGACGCTAGCTCCAGAACCAATAAGAGTCCTTCGTTAAGGGCCAATCGGATTCTCTGAACCCAACCAATCCGATCGAGCCGCTTAACACCCAATCAGAAGTGCAGGGCCAGAACCCTGCACTTTACCCCAAGCTTGCTTTTATTTAAACTATTTACATACATAACAATTATGATTTATGTATAGTGCCAATCCTTTCCAGTGGTTTCATAGGCTGCATCTGCCTAAAGGATGAGTAATTTGAGCAACTAACTTCTTTGAGGAGATGAGCTTTAAAGTATGCAAAGACTAGCATGCAAAGATATTTCCAACAGAAGACAGGCTAATGAAATCTGTAACATTTCTCCAGTAGCAGAGGGACATTCCCCTTTTACTGGGGAACTGTTCAAATCTGTAAACCACCTAAATTAAATACTGAACTATATCTAATTGTGATGAAAAATTGGTCTGATGATGAATAAAATAGTGGTGGCTTGGTAATAGTGACATAAATATTATCCCAGTTTCCTCCACCTTTCCCAGGGCAAAAATCTAAAGTTTTCAGGTGCTGGAAGAAATTAGCTTGTCCTTCCCATCCTTTCATATCCGGTAAAAGTCAGAAGTTCATAAAAAACCTGATTGCTAAGACATTATCATTACGTTACACTGAAGCCAACAAACCACCCTGAACTTCACTAGAATCAAGATGTATTTATCATCTATCAAAATTTGAAGCCATCCATCTCCCTCAAAGGTGGACGCTGGGTCATACAAAATAAAATAGGAAAAACATAAAAACAGTATGTAGACTTTCAAAGAGGTAAGCAATGTTTTTTAAAAAAATAGTTAAAAGGTGGGTGCAGAGAGAGGACTTTCGAGGCAGTAGCCAGTGCTCGCCACTGCACTTGAAACAAGGCAACTGAGCCATATTTCTATACCTTTCCGGAAGGCCAGGAAAGTGAGGGTCTGCTTCTTATCTAGGGGAGAGGAATGTTCCATGTGGTAGGGGAAATGGTAGAGAAGGCTCTCTTTCTGCACCCCATCAGTCAGAATTCTTTGGCTGACAGGTTCCTCAACATATGTTCTGTGCCTGATCAGGTGGGATGGGCCAATGTAAAAGTATAAAGAGGATTCTATAAGTAACTTGTCCCCGTGTCATGTATGGCCTTAAAAGTCATAACCAACACCTGGAAGCGGACTTGGACCCAGTGCAGCAGAAGTGTTCCACGCACCATTCTTTTGGCCACGTGGACTCATTCTGTACCAGATACTTCCAGATACTTTTCAAGAGTATCCCCATGTAGAAACTCCATGTAGATTTATATTTGAATACCCGTTAATTGAGAAATATATCTATCTTTCCAGCTCTTTATTTAGGCTAGGGATTGGGTCATTAATCAGTTGTTATTCATATTGATAAGCTCATAATATTAAGGAGCAACAGAGATCCTTTCTTCTGCATACTAATCCATACCTCCATTTTAAGAGAAACTCATGGCTTGATTGGTTTTGCAAACCACTACAGTTAATAAAGTTGAGTGTTCTGTTTACTTACTCATCAGATTTGTATAACTACCATGTTTATACATTTTGCCTGTGGAAATCATAGTGCTAGACAAATAATTTCAAGTCTTCTTGAAACATTGATGGAGTCATAGTGTTATATCTATCTATCTTCTTTTCTGTATGTACATAAAACTTTAGTTGGCACAATCCATCTTATGTTGGTTAGCTCATACGATCATCAAACATAATTGCAAAGTTGTAAGGATGACTTTGGAATGATGGACTGAGAGGAACTGGTAACAGGAAATTTGAGGAGTGGGCTTTGTTGAGGTAATTCCTCGTTAGGAGAATGAGCGCACACAGGGAGACATAGTGAGAATGGTGAAGAATAACACACAACCAGCACACAGATACACTGTATAGTAAAATGTAGGTTTTTACTTCCAGTAAATAGTTAAGCAAAGTCCAACAAGCAGACCAAGTCTACATGGTTAAAGCAGTCAGTTTTCAGTCCAGGGGTAATCCAATAACAAAGTTCAGTATCAAAAACAGTTCAGTAACAGACTTACATCAAATCCAAGAAGAACTATTATCGGCAACAGTCAATAGGGAAATGCAGGAACAGCAACACTCTCGGCAACAACAGAACAGAACAACCCAGGTTTCTGGCTCCATCTTATGGCTATTTGAGGAACCATACCCAATTACAATTTTAGCATTCCCTTAAAGAGACAGTATTAAAATGTCTATCCTGGTTTATATATTTTCCAACCCAACTGTTAGGTGACTTACATTTCTAACAGGCTTTGCAATTTATTGGCTTTCCCTCAAATTCTTCTCTGCAGTTTTCATTCAATACTAAAGTTTAAAACTGAGAGTGAAAGACTGTTTCCCCCAAATAAACTAGCTACAGGACAGTCAATAAGATTTCTTAAAGGGTCACGAGTCAGAAGGTAATGGTTACAAAGAAGGCCATTGTGAATGACCTGCAAATAACACTGTAGGAGCATAATCAGTCATTTATAATCACCGGTGCCAAGATGGGTGTGTGGGGAATCACTTTACTGATGGCATAACTACAACTTAATTTGGAAAGTTTGTTAGAAAAAAGGATGTTGTCTAGAGCAAGAAGCTAAACAGTCTGTTATTAACAGACCAAAACAATTGAGCTTCTGATTCTGCCCTTGAGCAATGACTCTCTTACAGCCTTGTCAATTTTCCTCTAAATAAAGTTTTCCTGTGATAGAATTACAGGAAATGCATAAGCACGGGAGCTATCCTCTATATTACATGGAATATAATCACATCTGCTGATGGGAAGGGGAAAAAATCTGGAGAGGGAATGTGGATACAATGAACTTCTGGCACTCAGAAAAGAAACTAGTTTTGTGGACATCATGGTAGTTGATCTGGAGGGGGTGAGCCAGAAAGAAGGGTATTTAGATGAGTCTATCAAGAGCAATCCCACTCTTGGACTGACAGTCACTTTGTTATTTTGAGGAAGGAAGGAAACATTTTAAGGAAGAGGAAAATATGTCAGTATTTTTTTTTAAAAAATAACACATATCTTGATAGAATTCTTCCGTGATGTTAGTATGCTTCCTAGAGCAGGGAAGGATAGAAAGTGATTCATTAGGCATATAGAAAAGTTGATTTGTGATAGGCATTCCAGCAATTTATTTGCTTGTGGGAAAGATTGCAAATAATAAATAGACTGATAGATTGTGCATTGGGATTGTGTTGTCCTGAATCTAAAATCTAAAATGAAGGTTTCAGGATAAATTGCTAAGCATCCAAGGATACCTAAGGTGGAATTCTTTTAAATGCTTTCTTGTTCCATATGTCAAAGTTGGGTAGCGGGGTAGAGGAGAGGTTCCATGGGTAGGTTAGTGGCATCAGAAAATAGGGATGTCAAACTCATGTTGTCATGGCAGCATCACATGACATATCAGGATTTTTTTCCCCCTTCGCTAAACCGGGTGTGGGAATGGCCAGCACGTGATACATCTGGCCTGTGGGCCGGGAGTTTGACAGCCCTGGGCAAGATGAACAAGAGGAATAATCTTTGCTTGAGCCTGAATGTGACTTGAGTGCTAGTGCTTAAAATTCTTTAGAACATGCAACAATAGTTCAAATAACTTGTAAGAAAAAAACTGAGTGAAGTTGGAGAGCATCTGATTTAGCTCAACCCAACTCTAAGGGATGAGGCTATAAATATTCTGATACAACAAAAAAGTGTAGAGTACAATAATATTGCTTAATGTGGTACCTAACACTACTGCATAAGGGTTCCTATACAGTGCTAGAGGCATCTTGGCTAGATTAAAGAAACTGAAATGCCCCATAGAGTGCAAGTTATGATGGACAAAATATAAGTAATACCTGAGAGAAATGTATTGTAAAAGGTTTAAACAAAATAAATCATTCTTGTAACTTGTGACGAAAAGACTGAGTGTGAGCTTTAAATGAATAAAGCCATCAGGAAGGCATTAATAGGAAATTTTAAAATGTAGTGGTCCTGGTTATGCTTACATATATTTGGTAAATGTTACAGTATATGGCTCATACCTGTTTACAAAATGCTAACATCCTAACCTTGGAAGGGAAGCTGTTCCCAAAGGCTGGAGCAGCCATTCAAGTCTTCTTCCTAATCTTCATGCACCTAGTCTCCAGAGGAAAATGGATCAGAAACATGTCCTTCCTGATTAAATGCTCAGGAATGAGCAGACTCTGCTCGGAGAAGACAGTTCCAAAGCTAAAGTCACAAAATCCTCAGCCCTTTGAATTGTACAAGGAAGCCTACTAAGAGCCAATGTAGCCTCTATAAACAGCTGTAATTCTGCTGCAGTTCCCTTCAGCAGCCACACCACTGCATTTGCACCTCCTGCAACTTTCAAATGGTCTCCAGAAGTATCCCCAAGTAGAGCTTTTTACGGTAAACCAAAAGGGATGGGATAAGAACACGAGCAACCGACCCCAAAACATCCTATGCCACAAAATGTTTCATCCAGAGGACCAGTAAAAATTGGAGAAAGTTTATCATGGCCATAGGCTTAACTTACAACTCAATCAGGACATCCTGTCTCTTTCTTCTTCTTTTTTATGATTTTAATCCCTGATGCATTTAGGTAAACACTTGAACAAGTCTGTGGAACTTCTGTTTTTTATCTGCTGATTTTTTTTTTTTTTAAAAGAAAAATACTGTATATACTGCTCTTTATTAGGATAGATTTATGGCATTTTCACATGAAAATAATCAGCAGTTGGAACATCTCAGCTTTCAATTGACCCAGTGAATTTTTGTTTTGTTTTTCTGCTTAGAAAGTAAAGGCCAAGCTGATGGATTCTATAATGCTAGATATGGAGAAACCCAGGAATTTGTTTGCTGCTCAAAATTGTTTATTTGCTGTGAACATCCTGATTGTGATGCATTTCTTCACCAGAAAGGTCACCTTTGGAATGACAGCAGCTGGTTGGATTTCAAAGCTGCACTACTAAGCTACAGCCCAGTATTGCTGCTTTATTAAAGTTAATGGGGGAAAAAATCACCATATGCTTGGCTTTCAGATTTCACCCTCTGAATAAAAGTGTGGCAATGCCTTTGACCTAAAGAGAAACTAGCAGGGCACTTACTATTCTTGGGAGCTGACACTGCCTTGTCTTCAAAACAGTATTTCAAAAGCTTTATCACCCTTTACATGTTTTCATAATGTTTTTCATAATAAAGCATGAAGGGAGCCACTGGTGCAGCAGCTGTCTCCTGATGTTAAAACCCAGTAGGTGGAGTCTCAGGAATGCAGTGGCAGGAACAGGACCAACCCGCTCAATTCTACTGTCCTCCTCATATTCCAGAGATCCATTTGCAAAGTGGGATTTATGAGCATATGCATCTGCTCAAGGGTGAGTCAGGAGACATGGTTTTGGTTACATGCTATTCCACCCTAAAATAAGTGCCAGAAAAAGAGTCATTCCATCACCTTGATATGCTAGAAGACTGGGTTCTGTTTCTATCTTTGATCGTGACTTTTATACATTCTCTAGTTACTTTCTCAACAGAGAGGGATTATTTGCCCCATTCTCAAGATTGAGGGGACAGATGCAGATAACTGAGAGTAACATTTACAGATGAATAATTTTGAGAACCTGTGTCTTGTGATAGCCCCACTGCATGATTTTCTTGCTTGCTATTCTCAGTGTCCAATCCATCCTTCTAAATTGTCTTTATGAAGGAAAGGTGCACCAGGATGGCTTTTCATTCCACTTCACTATAGGTGACATTCTAGAATTGCAGAGATCATGTGTTCTAAAGATTGATTTCTTTCTGCAGGTCTACTACACTTCTTAACAAGTGTAGTAGACATGCAGAAAGAAATCAATCTTTAGAACACATGATCTCTGCAATTCTAGAATGTCACCTGTAGTGAAGTGGAATGAAAAGCCATGGAACCGAATTTCTACAGTTCCAGGCGATAGAATAGGATAGAACAGGATAAGATAAGATAAGGTAATAAGATTTATTGTCATTTTTTTACAGTAAGCATGCTGGCCCACATTAAAAATTAAATTATGTTGCCTGCTCTCAAAAGAAAGTATGTATCTATCATTAGTGGGATTAAAACATTTTTTACTACCGGTTCTGTGGGCTTGGCTTGGCTTGGTGGGTGAGGCAAGGGAAGGATACTGCAAAATCTCCATTCCCTCCCCACCTCACTAACCTGCTTTCCAGTTCTGTTGTCCTATGCAGGGGAACAAAAGAAGACCCAGCCAATTAACTGGGACTTGGGAGGCAGAGAATAGAAGTGGGTGGGGCTAGTCAGAGGTGATATTTGCTGATTCTTTACTCAAAATTTCCGCTACCAGTTCTCCAGAACTGGTCAGAACCTGCTGAACCTCTGGTATCTTACTCATACCCATACATAACACACATATACAAGGTTGATGCTATATGGAGCAAAGCTATGACTGAATCCGGATGTTCTGCTTGGATACAACAAAGCCATTTTCCATATACGCTGTCCATACATTCTGGTATTATGCCACAGGTTTGCTTCTGTTACATTGAGCATGCTGATCAGCAAGTCATAGCACTCTTTCTTCTTCCTTTTCCAGCTTGCCTGCTTAGCTTTGTCTCTTATTTTACTTTGTAATTTAAAAAGGGCTCAGAATAAGCATCAGGTTACTTATCAGTGAGGTAAAAGGAGAAGCAAGATCGCTGAGCAGAAAACGGGGAACATTTCTGTGAGAAGATGCAGCTTGACAGACAGCACATAGAAACAGATGCCACAAGCTGCAGATGTAATGAGATATATAAATACTGAGACCTGCAGGAATAAACGGAGGCATCCTCTCCCATAAAAATGTCTGCTAAAGCCTCAGCCACAACAGTGGATTTTCAGCATCGGTGGTTAGATCTGTTTGATTTTAGAATCGGAAAAAGATGTTTTACTTAGGCATTTTAATCAGTCAAGTTTTATTTTCCGGCAGACACTGTGACTTTTCAGTTTTTAACAAGTATTTTAGGTATTCGTTCAAGTCTGTGTGACTGAACAGAGACATCACTTGCTGAAGCTATACATGCAGTCTACCCTTTGCCCCTTTAAATGTCTCCCTAGGGCAAGGGTGTCAAACTTGATTTCATTGAGGGCCACATCAGGGTTGTGTTTGACCTCGGGGGAGGGGGGCTGAGGTGGGCGTGGCCAGGGTGGTTGTGTCACTTGTGTTGGGGGGAGCATCTGTGGTGGCCCGAATGTTCTGCCAATTAAAACGGGCTCCTGAGCTGTGTTTTCGGCTGCAACGGCCTCCTGCAACCCTCTGCAAGTGAAATCAGAACTTTGAGTGGCCACTCACAAGCTCCATTTTTGCTGGCAGAGGCACTGCAGGACAGTCCTTTGCTATTTCCAAGGTGGTTCCACAAGCCAGATCTATGCATCCCATGGGCCAGAGTCAGCTCCTGGGCCTTGAGTTTGACACCCCTGCTCTAGGGAAACAAAAATATTTTCCTTTCTCTGTTACATGTTTATCAAAAGAATGTTAACCACTTGGTTCCAGGAGCTGTGGGCATCAAGGTTGAAAAATTACACCTCCAAATGTCTTATTTCTCACTTTCTTCAGATTGCCTTCCAAAGAACTGGGTAATGTAAACAGGATCTGAACTGGAATCCAGCTAGCTGTCCACAGGAGAGAAGGCTAGAGTCACATTTCTTATATATTTTAGTTTTGTTAGAATATTTGACTGCTGTTTGTTCAAATAAGATTTTCATGTGTTAATCAGCATAGTCATGTTTCTGCAAGTCATGGAATAATGGACAAGTTGCAAAAAAAGGCAGATTCCCATTGAATATTGAGACTTCCATTCAGGGCTTCATTGCTATTTTCTGAGTCAGGGGATGTGGCATGCATAATGTCTTCCTTGGGCATTTAGAGATAGGCTGATCCATTTGCCTCTCAACACCAGATTTCTATGAAGAATAAAATTTCCTTTTAAGGTGACCATTCAAAAATTTGATTCCATCCTATAATTCCATTCTCGGAGATTAAATTTAAGAAAATCTTATTCTTTTTACTTAAAGTAGAATTTGTCTAAAGACCACAAGAAGATACTTTAATATAATGAAGGGGTGAGCTCAGAACTAAAAACTAACATAGCATTGAAAAGCAATGAGGTTTGCTAAGGTAACACTACTCATGTTTACCCCATTTATTTTATTTATTTAAAGCATTTATATAGCCACCTACATTCTAATCAACTCAGGGTGGCTTTATCAATATTTTATATAAATGAAATAAGTTAATTAATTAGGAGCAAGTTCTATTGAATTAGGCCATGGGTGTCAAACTCAAGGCCTCTGGGCCAAATCTAGCCCATGGGATACTTAAATCTAGCCTGTGGGGCCACCCTGGAAATATTCCTTTGCTGTCTCTGGCAGTCAAAATGCCCTCCATGCCCCATTTTGGCTGGCAGGGTGCTGCAGGAGGCCATCCAGGCTGAAAACTGGGTGTGTGGAGATGTGTGAGGCTCCTGTGAACCATTTTGGCTGGCAAGGTGCTGTAGGAGGCTGTCCAAGCTGAAAATGGAGTGTGGGGGATATGATATGCTTCATTTTGGCCAGCAGGGTGCTGCAGGAGGCATCCATACTGTCTCCTCCCCTGGCTGGCCCACAGAGGAGAATTACAATACTGATCCAACCCTCAAAGAAATCCAATTTGACACTCCTGAATTAGGCAATGCATATCTCTGAGTATAGAAATATATAGATTATTACTGTTAGAATACAGCTCAGTTTAGCTATCATTTCTTCTTGTTGCCTGTTTTTTTTTTCTTTTTGGAAAAACATTGAGGAGTCAGTTCATGTAACCCCTCCACTTTTAAATAATAGCAAGGATGTTATTTTTCTGACAAGCATAGTTAATGTGATGTAAGGAGTTGATTCTGATTCAGCTAAGCATGTATGCTGAAGACCTTGAACACAAAGATGTTTTCATTAGAAAAGAGGGGAAAGCATTACTCACTGATGTGTCAAGAATAAGTTGGGTACTTCACTGCAATTCTGTTTTTCATTCAGTGAAACCACTTAAATTGCTTTCTTCTGAACATTTTGCACTATTCTTAAACTCACTCTACGCCCTCAAAAAGATGTTTTGTCAAAATAGAGATGGGAGAAAAAGCTGAATTTGATTATCGCTCTTTCTTCTCATTTAAGCTAACAAGCTACCATGATCATTCATCAAACTCTCCCAAGAAGTCTAAAGCCAACCCAGAAGCATCCTCACTTTTGCCAAACTCAGATTACTGAAAACATGCCAAGGTCATCATGAACCAATCAATGTTCCTTTCAGCTGACAAATTGGAGCTACAAGGAATGGCATTCAATCAGCGCCCTGTCCCCTGAGCCATCAGAGGTCTCAGCATGGCAAACTCATTGCCTCGCTTTTATTCCACACAAAATAGAAAGAAAATAAATTGCTAAGACCCAAACTCATCCCCAAATCTCTTCATGTTGTGGACATTTGTCTGGTTGTTTTCCAATAACAAGCCACCAAACCACAGAAACTAAAACTGAGCAGCTCCTCAAAGCGAAAGCCCTGAAACTGTAAAGTTACATTTGCTCTGTTGCATTTACCTGTCCCTGTGAATAGCGATTGCATCAGGGGTTGGCATGTTTGCAACTTGTCACTTTTCTCTATAGCTGCAAGCATGGCTGCATGTTGTAACATTGGGAGGCACTTAGGAGGAAGGAGAGATACCTTCCCCACAAATAGGACACTGAAGCTCAGAAGGCAGATTGGCTTCAGTTTAGGAGGTGGAGTGAAGAAAACACTCTCATTAGTTGGAAAACAGATTGACCTCAAGTTCCACAGAACTGCAGTATTGGCATTGCTCAAATAAATCTCAGTGGAGGAAGAAAACTAGCAGGCTTTGTGTAACCAAGGCAGCTTTAGAGCCAGTTTCAGACTTCAAGCACAGATTCTTTACACTGCATAGTTTTATTGTTGATAATAAATAAAAGATTGAGCTAAAGACTTGCTGACAATAGGTAAATCTTACAGGATGCTTGTTAGGGATAACATTGTTTTACCCTAACTGGTTTAGGTAAATAATAATATGTAATCATAGTTTGTATATTAAAGTGTCTGCAACTTTAACTGTGGGATAGTAATTAAGGGAGTGGTTGTGAAAGCACTTTAAAAGAAGCAAGGCTGCAGCTTGCTCTCTCTCTGGCTTTGATGATCCCTGATTACTGCAAGGACTCAAGACTGCATTGCTCGAACGGGAGAGAAAACAAAGGACTGACTTGTAAGTGAACTGACATAGGATATTCTACACGGACTTTGCTAACTGAATATCCCTGAATGGACTGACTAAATGATACATGACTATTGGACTGTTATTTTGACTATGCTATGAACTCATAATGGAATAAACTATATTTTTGATAGCACAAGCGTATCTGTTATTTTTACTGTATGTTAATAAACATACAAGCTTAGCTCACTCATTTATCTGTGTGCATATCTGACTAACGCTGCACATTCTGTTTAGCTTGTCTCCCTAACCCTGGTTGGGGAAACCAGGCTTAACACTGGTTATGGGCCCAGAGGCTGCAAAATCAGTTTAACTAGGATAAAACAGATTTATGTAAAAAGTGAGAGTTTGTGTTCTTATACATTACAGTAAACAGACAGCTGTGTTTTATTAATTATAGTTTTATATCCATACAAAGAAAACATGGCACAAGTCAATTTACAAAGTTTGTCCCTTATATCCAAATTGGATGGAACAAACTATGTATCATGGTCTATGAAATGTAGTCTGCTTCTATGAATAGAAGGTTTGTGGAACATAATTGAAAATCCACCAAACGTAGAAGAATGGGATCGAGAGGATGATGAAGATAAACTAAAGAAAGAAGAATTTATGCATAAAAATCAACAAGCTATTTGCATAATTGGGTTAACCTTAACTGATAAACAGCTTGTTTATATCCACGGAGAGAAAACGGCTGTTGGGTGTTGGCAGAAGCTGAAGAGGATTTATGTTCGAGATAATGTTGGTGCTCACATAAATCTAACACGGAAGCTTTTCAGGATGCATCTCCAAACAAATGGTGATATGCTGAGTCATTTGAAAACTATGCAAAGCATTTTTCAAGAACTGCACGAGAAAGAGCTTATTTTCTATGAACTACACCAAGTCTACATAATTCTATCTTCCCTTGATGAAAGTTATGACAACTACGTAACTTCCCTTGAAATATTGCCAAAGGAAAGCCTAACTTTAACTGATATAACTGGCAGATTGATTGAAGAGGCCAGAAGAAGGCTTGAAAGAGATGAGTTAAGGAGGGAACAACCTCAAAAAGAAGATAATGAATCTCCTACTGTATACGCAATTAAAAAGTGTTTTAATTGTGGAGGAAGAGGACATTTGGCAAGATTTTGTAAAAAGGCAAAGTGCCAGAACGCTGGCCAGAATACAAAAAGTCATCAAAAGATAAATAAAAATTTAGAGTTAGCCATGTATAGTAACGGAGCTGTAAAAAATAATTTATGGGTGGTTGACAGTGGAGCATCTCACTGTATATCAAATGATAACAAAAATTTTATTAAAATGTCCAAGAGTACACAGCAGATATCGTTAGCCAATGGCTGGAAACTGAAAGCTAAAGGTCAAGGTATAGCATATTGTTCTTTTATAAAAGAGAATGTAAAAATGTTATATGTACCACAACTTAAGTTTAATTTAATTTCAGTTAGAATTTTGGTTAAACTAGGATATGTAGTTACTTTTAAAGGAGATAACTGCATAATTGAGAAAGAAGATAAAAAAATTACTGCATCTTTAAGAGGTGAATTATATGTGTTAAATGATGATGGTTTAAAGGTGGCTAACACAGTTTATGAAAATAAGCTAAGCTTGTATGTTTATTGACATACAGTAAAAATAACAGATATGCTTGTGCTATCAAAAATATAGAGAGAAGAGGCCAAACATTACAATCAATGACACGTACTATGATGTCTGATTCAGGATTACCTGACAATTTGTGGGGAGAAGCAATAATGTGTGGTAATCATATATTAAATAATGTTGTTAATTCAACAACAGGTGAATTACCATTCACACTGTGGCATGGTACAAAACCTGATTTAAGTTACATGCACACATTTGGAGCACCAGCATGGGTGCATATCCCTTCACAACTTAGACACAAAGGACAGCATAGAGCTAAAAGATTATATTTTGTAGGATATACATCTAATCATAGATCTTATAGATTCTGAGAATCAGGTACATCTAGAGTTTACACCAGTGCTAGTGCAAAATTCCTAGAACATGTAGGATGGAATAGATTAGAGCAAGATTTAAATAATGAAGTAATTATTGAACCCTACAAAAGGCAGAAAGATCAGTCTAGTTATAAGAAGAGTCCAATTAAAGAAGAAGTCCAGGAAGAGCAAATAGGACCAAAACAAGAGGAAACAGTTGATCAGGAAGAGTTAGATAATCAAGAAGAGTTAATAAATGAAAGTCCACCTGTAAGTCCTGTAATACCTAGACGTACTACACGTATAACTAGACCACCTGATAGGTATCAAGCAAGTATATTTTGCCAAGTAACTAAAGTTCCAACTAGTGTAGATGAACTTAGGATGTATCCTGCTAAGGATCAGGAGAATTGGCAAAAGGCAATGAAAAAAGAACTAAATTCATTAAAGGTAATGAAAGTTTATGAAGATGCTAAATTATCTCCAGGAGAAAAATCCATTGGGTGCAAATGGATATTTGAAATAAAAACTGGAAATGATGGGACTGTTACCCATAAAGCTAGGTTAGTAGCTCAAGGATTTAATCAAACTGCATCTGATTACGATGAAGTTTTTGCACCAAGCCTTAAAGCAACATCTTTAAGAGCAGCATTAGTGTGGGCAGCTAAGAAAAACTATGTCATTAACCATTTAGATGTAGAAACTGCTTATCTGCATGCACCATTGCAACACACTATATATTTAAGAAAACCAGAAGGTATAAAAGACAATAAAGTAAATAGTAATGATTGTTGGAAACTCGAAAAGAGTCTTTACGGGTTGAAACAATCTGGGTTTGAGTGGAACCAATATATTGTGAAAGAGTTAAACAATATAGGTTTTAAATCTGGTTTAGCAGATCCATGTGTGTTTAAAAGAGAAAATAATGGAATGGTGTCATTATTGTTATTATTTACAGATGATATTGCTTTGATAACTAAGACTAATAATGAAGCTAATGAGATTATATCATTATTAGCCAAAAAGATAAAATTAAAGCATTTAGGTGAAATTAAAAAGTATCTAGGATTGACAATTAACAAAACAAAAAGTGGTTTTAAGATATCTCAAGAAGATAAAATTTGCCAATGAATTAAAACGTTTAAAATGGAACTTTGTAAACCGGCAAAGACTCCAGTGAGTCAGGAAGTTTGCCAAACTGTTGCTCAAAGTCCCAAATTTGATAAGTCCATATATCAATCTTTGATTGGAAGCTTATCATATATAAGCAATTGGTCTAGGCCAGATATAGCTTATAGTGTAAATCAGCTGGCACGTTTTAATTCAGATCCACATCAATGTCATTGGCAATCATTAAAGAGAATTTTAAGATATCTTAAAGGAACAATGAACCATGCATTGTATATAGAACCAAAGGGTGATTTGATTCTTAGTGCCTATGCAGATGCAAGTTTTGCAACTGATATAAACACTAGAAAATCAACATCTGGGATGGCTATATTATTTGGTAAAACACTAATAGGGTGGAGGTCAATCAGACAACAGCGTATCAGCTTGTCCACGATGGAAGCGGAATTTTCATGTCTGTCATTATTATGCACTGATTTGATTTTGTACAAACAGTTATTATTAGACATGGGTATAACTGTAAAAGATTCCATTATTGTGTACGAGGACAACCAGGCAGCTATAAAATTAGCTACTAGTATTGCTGTTAAAACTAGATCAAAGCATACTGATTTAAGATACTTAAATGTTAGAGAATCTGTAAAGAATGGGCTAATTAAATTGGAATACTGCATGATGGAAGAAAACATTGCAGACCAATTTACAAAAGTTCAAGGAGTAATTAAGTTTAAAGAGAATTGTAACAAATATGATTTAAAGATGTAAATAGTTATATTATTATTTAACCTAAAAGGGGAGAATGTTAGGGATAACATTGTTTTACCCTAACTGGTTTAGGTAAAATAATAACTAAGTAATCATAGTTTGTATGTTAAAGTGTCTGCAACTTTAACTGTGGGATAGTAATTAAGGGAGTGGTTGTGAAAGCACTTTAAAAGAAGCAAGGCTGCAGCTTGCTCTCTCTCTGGCTTTGATGATCCCTGATTACTGCAAGGACTCAAGACTGCATTGCTCGAACGGGAGAGAAAACAAAGGACTGACTTGTAAGTGAACTGACATAGGATATTCTACACGGACTTTGCTAACTGAATATCCCTGAATGGACTGACTAAATGATACATGACTATTGGACTGTTATTTTGACTATGCTATGAACTCATAATGGAATAAACTATATTTTTGATAGCACAAGCGTATCTGTTATTTTTACTGTATGTTAATAAACATACAAGCTTAGCTCACTCATTTATCTGTGTGCCTATCTGACTAACGCTGCACATTCTGTTTAGCTTGTCTCCCTAACCCTGGTTGGGGAAACCAGGCTTAACAATGCTTTGCACAAAAGAGACAAGTACATAAGGTGGCAGTTTATTCATTTATTTTTAAAAAAATTGGCCGAAGAAGCAAATATAAAACCTGCACATGCTAATTTGAAAACAAAAATTATGATTTAAAAGGAAAAGCATCTTGCCATAATGGCAAAACTATGGTATAAATATGTAATCTGCATTGCCGGTGAAGATAAGCATATTCAAGACTCGCACTTCCTTTTTTATGGTTCTTTAAGTTTAAGTTGGACTTCCGGTTTGAGTTCCTTCGCTGACAGACCGAAATCACGATCATGCACAGTTTCGATCCATGCTCGCCACCGGAGCACCCCGAGCTGGCTGGTTTCGGGGCTAAGCCACCCCGTAGAGGTGGTGAAGAGGGGGAAGACTGCCAGCAGGGTTGAGGAGAGCCGCATCTCTCCTCCTCAGCTGGCCATTACTCCCTTTCCTGAAGGTGGTTGCAGCAGTGGTCAGAAACGGCCACCTCAAAGAAGAACTTGACCAGAAAAGAATGTGCAGGAGGAAGATAAGAAGGGAAAGTTTTGGTTGACTGGGTTAAACTACAAAAGCAACAATATAAGGTACCCTGGAATTTAAACTATAAAAAATAATAACATTGTTCCCAAATAAGATTTTGAAGCAGTGAAGGTAGAGAGAAAAGGGAAAGGATTTGGCTTTTTTTTTTCTTCCCTTCCCTATACTGACAGCTAAGAGACTTAAGCAAGAAATTGAAAAAAATATCCACTTTGACATCAATAGGCATTTAAGCTGAAAATAAAATGTCAAGGGGATAATAAAGATTTTTGTATACTTAAAAGCTTTTAAAAGCAGGAAAGGAGAGAAAAAGAAGAAAAGGGCAGGATCTGGAAAAATGGAGGAGATTGCCTGGAATTAAAAGGAATTTACAGTGAAACCTCAACAAGATTCCTAAAAGATACATTTTAACTGAAACTTGGCAACAAAATAATAAAACCCCAGGAAGAGAAAATGGAAAAAAGAAGCAAGAAGAAATAGCTTTGGATTATTTGGATTACTTGGTGATCTTTGGATTTTTGGTTATTGCATTTAAATGACTAAAATCAATTGGGTGGTTGTTTAAAAGTGTTTAAAATGGCACCACTTTTAGAAGAACTGAAAATGGAACTTAAAAAGTACAAAGAAGATGCACAAGAAGGGAGAGGTTCTTTTGGCTTCGTATTTCAATTTTTAGAAATGGAGATCTGGAACTACGAGAAACAACAAGAAATGCTTGCAGAACAAGAAGACTGGGACAAGGAAGGAACCATCTTTAATGATCAAGTAATTTTATGGGTGGGGGGAAGAAAGGGGGAAGAGAGAATGAAAAATTTAAGATTTGAAAAAACAATTAAAAAAAGAATAGTTTGAAAAATAAGCATAATATTAGAAAACAACAGAAGAAGGGATTACAGAAGAGAGAATTAGAAGTAGAGAGACAAAGGGTAAAAAGGGGAGGGAGAAGAAGAGAGGGAAGAAGGAAAGGAAAATAAGTTATAAAGGACAGAAAAGATACAGAGAAACAGGGGAAAGGTATAAGAATTAAAAGTATATAAGCCTGTTTAGAAATAATGGGTGAAAACTTAATTGTAAAAGGGATTCTGCAAAGGTACACAAGATAATATTGTTATAATACAAATAGAAATAATTTTAGAAAATATGATTAAAATGATGGATAAAATATTTATCGTAATCTAGTGGGATATTTGTTAATGAATAAATGAAATGAAGTGAATCAGAGAATTAAATTAGGAAAGGATGGGAACATTTTAATTATTAATGATTTATAAAATATAAATGAAGAGAAATATGGGGGGGGGGGAGAATTAATTATGGAAAGTTTATAAGTGTTCCCAAGGAAGTATGATATTTAATTGAAAAGAAATGTTAAAGATGTTAAGATTTTAATGAATATTAATGATAGAATTGAATTGGAATGGAATGAGTGCTTTATTTACATATAGATAGATAGATAGATAGATAGATAGATAGATAGATAGATATAGATATAGATATAGATATAGATATAGATATAGATATAGATATAGATATAGATATATAGATACACACTATATTCTTAAAAAGAGATTTTATATATATATATATATATATATATATATATATATATATAAAATCTCTTTTTAAGAATATAGTGTGTATCTTAAGAATGTACCAAGCAGAATTTGATTGGAAGTTATGTATTATAGTGAATATTATAATCTTAAAGGTATACATTGAAGCTTAAATAAGAGTTGAATGGATAAAATTAAAAGATATAAAGTTGTCATACTCCAATTAGTAACTACAGGGAAAAATTGTTTAATGAGAAAAGATAATATGAAATTGAAACAGGACAGACAAAAGTATAAATATAATGGTTTGAATTGAGATGAGATGAGATAATCAAAATAAAGCTGGGAAAATTAAAAGAAGGGAAAAACTATGTAGAAAATGTAAAACAGTAATAAGATATGGAATAGAACACAAAAATGAGCATGAATTTGAGTTTGTGTCTGTTTGAATAAGTGATAACCCGGGACCATGCTATTTTCAAAAAAAGATGTTTTATTTGTATTATGGGGTTTTTTTTTTGTGAAAACCCAAATAAAATTTTCAAAAAAAAAAAAAGTTTAAGTCAGATTTGAATGGGACAGGTAGGATTTTTTGGAGGTGTGGAGGAATGTTCTAGAGCAGCCTTTCAAATAACATATTCCTGAAGCTTATGACAGATATAGCAATAGCACTTAGACTTTTTTTATTGCTTCATGGTGCTTTACAGCCCTCTCTAAGCAGTTTGCAGAGTCAGAATATTGCCCCCAACAATCTGGGTCCTCATTTTACTGACCTTGGAAGGATGAAAGGTTGAGTCAATCTTGAGCCAGTGAGGATCAAACTCTTGGCAGTTGGCTGAGTTAACCCATAATACTGCATTCTAACTACTGTGTCACCATGGCTCTTGCCATAATCTGTTTCACTTTACCCAGTTTCTTGTATGTGCAATTTCTTGGTATCATTCATTATTTTATGAAGTTGGTATATGAGGAGGCAAGTATCCTGGTGACTTCCAAAAGTTTTAGATCAAGGAGATTTCCTAAGGAGATTGGAATCTCTGTCCCATAATAAAGATTATTGGGGATGATGGATAATCAAACAGAATGTTGCAAAATCTTTCCCAACCAGCACACATTTCAAATAGAGACCAACTTCCCATTTTTCTGCAATAGACATATTGGCTAGGAAATTTTAGAAGTTGAAATCCATGCACTGTAACCAGTTTGGAGAAAGCTATATTAGATGGTATCCTAGCCATAATCCATTTTGCACTTCTAGCAGATATGCTGAACCTGGGTCAAATCAATCCTTTACTCTGATATTTGACCAACCACTTTGAATGATCTGTGTCCCTCCACACACCTTTACCCCAGCCTCTGTTTTTGTTATTCAGTGCCTACCTGAAGAATTCTAATAGAATACCAAATGAGATTGTGCCAGTTACTGGAACTAACACAGGGACCAGTTTGCAAATGCAAACGTAAGTTCAAATCCCTGTTTGCATTTTACTCTGACCTGAGGGGAAAAAAAAACCTGCTGTTAAAGAACTACTGTTGAATAGTACCCAGCAAGTGAGAGATCTAAATGGACTGCAAAGTCATTCAACATGTGAAACCTCCCTGACTAAAAACCACAGGCATTTTGTGGAGTTGTGAGGAAGCTAAAGAAATAGGCAGAAGTCATGTCCATAAACTTCTTCCAGGGGATGAAAAAACACTGCAGTGACTGCTTGCCTGCTGGATGCTCCAGCAAAGAAATCCATATTGATCTTAACAAAGGATGTGATGTATGAGCAAAGAGGTCAGAGGGAGCCATTTCTGCCATTTTCTTTCAGGGTAAACATGGGGCAACTCCAGACATAAATGCTTTCTTTTTACAGCTATGTTGCAAAATTGGATGTGACTTTTGAAATCAATGCTCCACAAAGAAGAGATGTGGTTTTCCAAAGAAGCAGTGAGATTTAATTTTACTTGTTCAGCATGTGACAGTTGACTGCATTGAACCAATTTCTAAACAGTTCATTCACTATCCACCAGAGAGATTTATTGGAACCACCAACGCCTGTTTTTAAAGGTTGGTTTCCATACTGCTTGAAATGTTGAATAGATTAAGATTGGGCACTAATTTCCCTCAAATCATCACTTTAAAACAGTGTTCCTGTGCACACACTTCCATTATATTTCTTCAGGAGCTTTCAGCAAAGTGTGTTTAGAATGCCACAGTGGATTGTGGCCATAACCAACAGATGTGGTCAGTTCTACCAGGGTGGCAAACTGACTTTGGTGAAACTTAAAAGCAAACTATGTTGTCATATGAAATCTTCTCCTGGAGACAATTTCCTGATTTAGGTCTTATTACTTTAAGGTCTTTGGGCCAGAGCCTTGCTGTGCATCTTGGGATTCATCATAACAAATGCCACATTTGCCCCAGCCTAGCCAAAAATTGTCATATCAAGTTCTGTTTCTTTTACCAAATAGAATGACGGTTGTCTTAATGCACAGTAGACTGTTTGTATGAAATTTTCAAACAGGAAGACACAGTGTCATTAAATAACATAGGTGAAAAGGCTACAAAATTTATTACACAGAAATGGACTTTCCCTCCAATAAATCCCAATTCTTATGAAACCAAAACATTTTATTCTTTCATAAATTGTTTGAGTGGAAATACAGGTTTGGTTCAGGTTTATTCTGGAAAGCAAATGATGCCTTTCCAAAAGAGAATAATTAGCTGGTTTTCTAGGCTTCATCTAAATCAGAGTACTTCCCTTTTTCCTTCTCTTTTTTAATTGTGAATATTTTTATTTTGCTTTTACTGTCAGTCAACTTGCCAGCTGTCAGTGTTGGAAAAAGCTTTATGAATACTAGTAATTAATAACAATTAATTGTAATAATACTAAATATGATGAATAGAGCACATATGCAGTAAGTAACAGATTATATTGTGATGTTTCCTAATATTAGTTGGCATACTCAGGAAACTCTGGATCAGGGCTATAATTGTTAATTGAATCACTTGGATTCAGACATTTTTCTATGGAGGGAAACTGCCTTTTTAAAACAAATCTTTAAAATAATGATTTGGGATTTATCTGAAAAGGATCCTTACTTGCTAATAAGATCAAAGCTAAGATACCATTGCCTTCCCGATTTTTTTCCCAATTAGTTTTATTAAATGTTACAGTTGTATAAATCAAATGTAATACAGACTACAACAAATAAAAAAATAGGAAAAAAATCAAAAGTGCAGAATGGAAAAAAGGAAGAAAAAGAGCAATGTGAATGAAAGAATAGAAAATATTACAATATAACGAAAAAGAAATATTCCACCTTCATCTCTAAAGGAATTCTCAGATCCTTAAGTCTATATCACTCAGTCCAGGATGATAAAGAAAATGTCCATTTAGTGATTCTAGAATAACATCAACTATTTTAACCCTGATAAATAAATCCACTTTATATTCTTTCCCTTTGCTTTTTACAATTTTGATCTTTAATCTCTTCAAACAGTGCCCTAAATCTTTATATCTATTCTTTTCATCAAATTTTAACAGGTTTCCTTTGTATATCCAATATAGGAAAATTATCCAAGTCACTCTCCCTTTTAAGTATTAAAATATCAGCCAGTTTAAATTTCCATCTATTTTTTTTTTAAATCAAAACACAGCCATTTTCGCCTGGGAAGGATCTATTCTATTAATTTAAAAATCCTATTTCAAATCAACCTACACCCTTAGTATATTTATAACTTTTCAGAAATAATACTCTAATCACTCTTTTGCCATTTATTCCCCAACATTTCTAAATCCTTCAAGTTGCACTAATTTTATTTTGTTAAGGATTGAAGGAGATTCACCCAATGAATGTCATCAACCTTGTCATTCCAAATGTTTTTAATGTTTAAAAAGCAATTAAAAAGTAATTGGAAAGGTGATTAAGAAATGAGGCATAGCCATGCTTTATGTCCACATAAGCCACATTACAATTCTGAATATAAATGAAATCCCTCAACTCCAGCCACTCAATTTATCAGCCAACATAAACTTTTCAGTTCTTGCAGTCTGCTCATGAGAGCTTTTTGGAATACATGTGGGCAATCACACAGTCTTTTCTTTGTCTGGACAGATTTTGTCATCCAGAACCTGTCCTCTGGTCAGTGTTCTCCCCTATAATACTGTCCCTGTTCCTTTACGGGTATTTAGTTCACTATATGCTTACAGGTAGTCTGAGAGCATTTCCTTTTTTCTTAGTGCTGTCATAAGTCACCATAATAACTGTAGGTTGACTCAATACAGATTTCTTAATTTCAAAAGTTTTCCATCAAAATGTCTGTAGAGTCCAGTAAAAATCAAGATGGAGACTGCAATGATTTAATAGAAACTTCAGTAGGTTTTTGTATGTGTGTGGCACACATAAAACTTCATTTCACCAATGTGCTTGTGAACTTGACTTTCTTTTTTTAATCATATGCTATAAACACTCCTGTTTCCCTGAAACCTCAAATCTCATTTCATTTGCCTTGTTACAGTCAGCTCAATGAATATATAAGGCATGCAGGACTATCCCGGTTGCATGATATATCTTCTGATTTTCCTGGCTTTTCTTCAGTGATGTTGTTCTACTATTAGCCCCTTCCAAAAGGGGAGGTAATAGGAACACAAAATAATTTACTTAGGTAGAAATAATTTGTAAAGATGTGGGAATCATCTTCAGATATTTGCCCAGACGGTCATCTATCTATTTAGAAGCTGAAAAATATTTTGATTTCATCTCCTAAATAGACACTATAATCTTGGCATTTGTGTATGTTACTTGCAATATACATTATGCACAAATGAACAAATTCTGAAAACAGTGAAGCCTCTGAGGTAATAGCAAAGGCACCAGGAAGCCATGATACATGGTGAATTGAGACTTTGATCAGATCTGCCTACCTCCACTCCTTTTTCTTCCTTTTTAGAGTGTTGTTGATTCACAGTGTTGGTGGGAACATGTTTTCATTTTATTTCCTCTTGCCCACATATGCAAAAAATAACAAACCCACAACCTTGATAACTCTGCATTAACAAGCAGCTTTCATATTTAACACACTGTCATCTGAGCAGCAAAGCATCTGCTGAAAAACCACACCTAACTAACTAACTACATCATGTCTGGCTAGGTTGCTTTCTGGAGAGTTCTGTTGTGTACACTTTCCTGGCAGAAGATGGGAGCTAGAAGAATCAAAATGAAGTTTTTAGTCAAAGAGTAACGAGCAATAATGTCATGCATGTCATAACTCGGTCTAATAACCATACCACTCAATCGTTTCTTGACTCTATAGTATAAAGCTATAGCTGACTGATCTATATGTTATGAAATAACAGGCTGGGGGAAAACCTTGTTTCATTTTCCTCTACTGAGATGTACACTCAGGAAATGACCTCACTCTGCACTGTTGCCCTCTGTTCTTTGCATTCCATAGGGCAACCAAATGTTTGACCAGCCATATTAGCCGCAAAATCCCTGGAACCTTTTGGGATGGACCACTCCATTCCTGCAGAAAACAATAGTCACTGCAAGCCTAAATCTCAGTGAAATAGTATACCAAGAAAACAGATATAAACTTTCCCACTGTTGGAACATCTTCCTCCTGTCCAATGGACAAAACCCAATCCAGAGCATGACTTGCCATATAAAAGAAAAAAGAAAACCTTATTCTGTGGTTGATTTGATCTTTTCTCTAGAGGATGGTTGTAAGTAATACAAAAGGTCACAGTTGTCTTCTGCAAGAAGTTTAGTGCCAGGGATTACCTGTATGGTGATCTGAAGGTATACCTGTCCTTGATTAAGTTCTAAAATTGGACAAATGAATTTGCTTAACTTCCTTTAACAATCAGACTTTTTTTTTGAAATAAATTAATAAATGTATTCTAAAAATCTCACATATTTTTAAAAGAGGTAAGCTAAGCCAAGGACATTTGCAAGAGTTTAGGATTTTGTATTTTTCTTTGGTTCCTTGGAATACCCAGAAATAATTATTATGATGAATGTTTCCAAACATATGGAGGTAAATATTTCTAATTGTCTACCAGGTTAATATAAATATGAAAAGGTAGTTAAAATATTCATGCAACTTTGGGGAAGAAGCTGGAAAGGACAAAAGTTAATAAAATAAGACTCATTCAAAGACTGCTACATATTTTGAATAAAACATTGAAGTTTTTTAAAATTCAAATTTCAAAAAACCAAACCATTTTATAAATAAATGCACATCAGCCCTCCAGAGTTGATATTTTAAGGTATTTTCATCTCGTCTTTCCATATTAACAGATATTTGGTCCTGCAGCACAGATTTATTGAGGTAATGTTCTTACTAATCTGGGAACTAATCCATGCTATGTCAGCTCTACTACCAACAGTCATCATTCTTGGATTTGTAAATGGCCCCACATTTTTTGTACACAGTTCTTGCTTGTGTTATTTCTACCTATGCATTCATGTCATCAAACAGAATAATTTCCCCTGGATTGCATACTTTCAGTATGTTGCACAATTTTCCACCAAACTTATTTGGGTTCATCTATTATTTATGTATATTTCATATTTCTAAACTGCTCATCTCCTTCATTATCATCATTTACTGTAGCTTAACGTGTAGCTATCACCTACCTGTGGATTTTTACTTTTAAATGCACCTACAGCAACCTCGTGGACATCAATTTATTCTTTCTAACATGTTTTGTAGCTCTTTCATTGATAAGGAAACCAACAGCTTAATTTTCCCAAATGCATTCCTCTATCCTTCATGGCCACACCATTTGCATTCAGTTCTATTGTCTCATTCCCTCTTATTTAGTTCCACAGGTACATTATTTTTCTTTCATTAATTTCTTGACTTTTTAACTTATTCTTATTATAATCCAAGTCACAATCTTCATTATGAGATGGCTGATAGCAGATGCACCTATTGATATAGACTTCCAATGCACCCATTGATATAGACTTCCAAATGTGAAAAACTGAAGGATCAGTGTGTTCCAGATCATGTGTGAATGAGGATGCTTCTTGAAATTTGCATCGATACTTTCCCTGCTCCTATTTCTAATCTGAATATGTATCACCATAGAACATCTTTGGATTGATAGTGAGAGGATATCTGTAGATACTCCATAAGTACCATTTTAATTAGCAAAACTGCAGAAATTAATACCTGAAAGTATGGTGTTTGTTTTGTTTCTACAAATGAGACCTCATCTGTTGGAACTTGGCAAACTTGAACAGAGAACTGAGTGTCATTTTGTAGGCTGCAATTTCTGCCAGAACACTCCCTCTGTGTGTGTGTGTGTGTGTGTGTGTGTATGTTTGTGTTTGTGTGTGTATGTCTGTCTCTCTGTCTCTCTCTCCCTGTGTAGGTGTCTCTGTCTGTCTGTCTGTCTGTCTGTCTCTGTCTCTGTCTCTGTCTCTGTCTCTCTCCGTATGTCTGTCTCTCTGTCTCTCTGTCCCTGTGTGTGTGTCTCTCTGTCTGTCTATCTCTGTCTGTGTCTCTCTCTGTCTCTATCTCTCTCTCTTTCTCTCTCTCTCCCCCCCCCCCTCTCTGTGTGCATGTGGTGGAATTATTCTGGCACATACTTAATGGCAAAAACCCAACTTCTGAGAATTATGGCTAGGTTAAGGATAAGGCAACTAAAGATCAGAATAAATATGTCTATTTGTGAGTGCATTCAGAAATGGGTCTGCTGCACCAGTATGTGGTGATATGTCACTCTTTGTTCAATGTGCCCAAGGGAATTCACATGGAAGCTAAATCTGTGCTGTTTACAAGCTTGCCTGCTGCTGCTCTTTTCTTCATCAGCTGAAAAGTCTATAGACAATTTTCCATTCAGTAAATCACTATCAGCCACTGCAAAGCAACAAACAAATAAAAACTCCCCAGCATGGTGAAGAGAAATGAAAGGTGTAAGGTTAAGAAGAGCTATCTATTGTATGCAGCTGTGTGTATATACTACAGCTATCTTGCTGAATGCATGGTTTTGGGTATTAATGGGTAATACCCATTCCTGAACTAAACTACACATACTGTATGCCCTGGATAACAAATCCATAATCCATTGGGAATTTGCTATTTCCATGAAGTTTGTCCTTGTGGAATGAAGATGGTCAGGCCGGTCATCAATATATTTTCATGCCAAGTTAGTAAATTTCATTGGATGTGACTGATGGACCAACTCAAAGCTTTGACTGATTTTCTTTCAGCCCTAGAAGATTGTCCAGATCAGGGAATAGATTTTACAAGAAAACTAGTACTATACTTTATTGTGAAAGGCTATGTTAACAAAATTTTGCAAATGATTGTATTTTCTCTTCCTTTCCTCTTATACCCTAGGAACTCAGGAGGATAGCTAGCCTGAGTCTCTTTTGAATATTTTTCTCTGGGCTTTGGGCCCAAAGCATGCTTATGCACCTGTTTAATGGATTCTATATAGTTTTTTCCAAGGTCATCTCCATAGCTTCCCACACTCTCATGTAGAAGCTTCAGATACCTGCTGGCCTCACATCTAACGAGTGCTTAATACACAATCAACAGTTTATACACAATTATATTATATAGTGAAAGCTCTATATAATGTAATTATGTAAAAGTCACTACATTGCTTGCAACTGTATGACAGACTTTTTTCAAATAGGAGATGATCCTCAGTATGAGAAACATTGGCCCAGTTTTCAATCGCAAGGTTCAATATTCTAAGTTGACTTTTGAAATAGGCAAGTTGTTAAGTCCGGGGCATGGGCGTAAGAATGGAGACGAGACATCGGACTGTGACTTCAACTCTTTATTTAACAAGAAAGACTGGAGTGGAAAACCTGGGCAGCAGTAGCTCTTTTATAGAGCTTGCTGCCGTTAAACAACCAATGAACTGAGTCTATTGCTTTCACAAGCGTCCAATCAGGGGCTTCCGTTAACAGCCAATCAGACTGGCCAAGCCTGACCAATCACAACTCACTATTCACGGGCCAATAAGAATTGCAGGATTGCAAGCCTGTTGTAAGATGAAGCTGTTTCGGTTGTATCGTTGCAATGGTTTAATCCATAACACCCCTCCCCCATGGTTCCGTCTGAGGGGTGGGGTGACGTATTCATGCAGATAGGCAGGCCGCTTCACCTGTCTGCTCAACCAGGGCTGTTCCACCGGGTTTCGTTCTGGTTCTGGTTCTGGTTCTGGCTCCGGTGGGCTGTTCGCTGGGCTGGATAGTGAAAACTGTAGTTCCGGGTTGCCCTCATCGGCACTGTCTTCCGGGTTCCCTGGATCCGCCTCCGTCACAGTGTTGTCACGTGGCGAGGCCGCTCCCCAGTCCAGTTCTCCCTCGGGTGGTGAGTATCCCCTGGGCTGTTGGGTTTCGATTTCTTCTTCGTCCTCCTCCATGTTCCTTCCCCCCCAGCTGGAGGTTCCGGTGCTAATCAGGAACGGAGTTGGTCTATGTGGCGTTTCCACATCTTACCGTCTGCCGTTTGTAGACGATATAATTGGGGTCCTGTAAGTTGCGTTATGGTAGCGGGGACCCACAATGGGTTGCCCGAGAAGTTTTTCGCAAAGAAGAGGTCACCTTCCTGGAATGCCTGACACTTACTGCTGGATCCCGGGGGCTGTTCTGGCGTGTAGTTTGGGTGGAGGCGATCAAGATGCGAGCGAAGTTTCCGGCCCATCAGGAGTTCTGCTGGGGTTTTATGTGTGGTGCTGTTTGGGGTTATGTGTTGAATAAAAAGCATTCGGTTTATTTTGTCGTCAATGTCGCCGTGGTCCATTTTATGCAGGGTCTGTTTACAAATTGAACCATTCGCTCAGCCCTACCATTGGCTGCAGGGTGAGCAGGTGATGTTAAAGCATGGCGGATGCCCCAATCAGACAGATATTGTTCAAATAGCAGAGCAGTGAATTGGGGGCCATTATCTGAGACAAGGACATCAGGAAGTCCGTGGGTAGCGAATAGTTTATTCAGTTTTTTAGTGACTGCGTCTGTGGTGGTGCTTTCTATTTTTTGGACTTCAAGGCAGTTTGAATAGGCATCCACCGTTAAGAGGAAAGTCTGCCCTCTTGTGGGTCCCCCAAAATCGATGTGGATATGGGACCACAGACCTCGAGGCGTTTCCCACTGAGTTGGGGGAGTCTTTGGAGGAGCGGGGCGAGTCTCCTGGCATTTACTGCATTTTGCTACCCATGTTTCTATTTGTCTATCTAAACCAGGCCACCATGCGTAACTCCTGGCCAATGCCTTCATGTGCACGATGCCTGGATGTCCCTCATGCAGCATTTTCAATACCCTATATTGTAGCTTTTCTGGGACTATGACTCTGTCTCCCGATGCTATGCAACCCTTCTGGGAGAACAATTCCGTTTGACGATTTTTAAATGGTTTAAACGTGTCATCAGTTTCACTGATCGGCCCACTGCGTTCTACCCAGCTGAGGACTCATGCCAAAATAGGGTCCTTTTTTGTCTCTAAAGCTATGTCTCGAGCGGTTAATGGTGGCGATTTGAGGGTTTCTATTTGTAGTACGGTTACGGTTGGAGCAGGGTCCTCTATAATGTCTGGTAGTGACGAGTGGCTCAAAGCGTCAGCGTGGGGAATGGTTTTCCCCGGGCGATGTTGTAATCGGTAATTGTAGGCGGCTAAAAATTCTGACCAGCGTGTCATTCTTGGTGATAATATATGGGGAGTTTCTTTGTTTCCCGCCAAGATCCCAAGTAACGGCTTGTGGTCTGTAATTATGGTAAAGGGTCTCCCATATACATATTCATAGAAATGTTTAATTGCGGATACAATAGTGAGGGCCTCTTTATCAAGTTGACTATAGTTCCTTTCAGTTTTAGACAAAGTTCTCAAAAAGAACACAATGGGTGCCTCATTTCCATATGGGAGGACATGGCTTAAAATGCTCCTACTCCAAATGGTGAGGCATCACAGGTGACCGTCAAAGGGAGAGTTTCGTTGTATTGCATTAATACGGCATCGAAGGTTAAAAGTCTTTTATCCCTTTGAATACTATCTCTTCACGCCGTCCCCAAACCCAAGGAGCCTTTTTATCGAGCAGTCTATGAAGGGGTTCGGCTACGGTTGCCTTCTGGGGCAAGAAAATGTTATAAAAGTTAATGAGTCCCAGGAAGGCTTAAAAGTCTGTCTATTCCTAGGTCTCGGGGCTTTTTTTATTGCGGTTAGTTTTTTTTCGGTGGGTGGATTCCCTGTCTGTCGAGAAGGTATCCCAGGAATTCCACTCTCTCCGTTCTACGTTGGCATTTGTTGTCTCATTTTACCTTAAGACCCGCGTCTTTGAATTTCTGCAGGATTTTTCTGAGCCGTTGTACAAATACTTCTTTAGTGGGGGCAGCTATTAGGACGTTGTCAAAATAAGGCATGGCACCTTTTATGCCTTGTAATAGTCTCTCCATTAAACTTTGGAAAATGCCCGGCACCACGCTTACTCCAAATTGGAGTCTATTGCACTTAAAAGTGCCTCTATGTGTAACAATTTTCTGGGCTTCTGCAGTTGCTGCGTCACAGGGAGTTGCTGGTACGCCTGAGCTAAGTCCAGTTTCGCAAATATTTTTCCGCCACCCAGGGAGTGAAGTAGGTATGGAACCACTGGTACTGGATAAGCGCTCTGTTGAAGAGCATGATTTAGGGTGGCCCGATAGTCCCCGCAAATTCTTAACGAACCATCTGGCTTCATGGGTATTATTTTCAGGGTTTCCCAATGGGCGTGGTCAATCAATTCCAACATGCCCTGGGCTATCAGTTTATCTCGCTGCTTGTCGATTTTAGGTTTTAAGGCAAAAGGTACTCGATAGGGTTTAAGCCGAATGGAAGCTATATCAGGGCTGAGATTAAATGATATAGGGGTCCCCTTGTACTTGCCTAATGTTCCTGTGAACACATCCTGGAATTCCTGGATGAGGGCCTCTTCCCAGTTGTCATTTCTGGTATGGTGTATGCCGGCTAATTCAATTCCGAGTGGGGTGAACCACTGTAGCTCTAACAAGCTGGGTCGGTCATGATCGACGACAGTTAGGGGAAGTGTTGCTTTGCGGTCCTTGAATGATACTTGAACGTTGCTGGAACCGACAACTGGGATTCTGTTTCCCTGATAATCTTTCAGGATGATTCGCTGCATGCTGAGGTCCTGGTGGGAGATGGCAGGTATCAGTTGCTTGAGGGTTTTCCAGGATACCATTGACAGGGACAATCCCGAATCGATTTCCATCACACATGGTCGATTCTCAATAGTAACCTTCACTCGTATTTTCCTTGTATCGAGCGACGAAGCGTGGCCGATGATAATGGTTTGGTGGGCCTCTTCTCGCCTCGTTGAAAAGGCAGGTGATTGGTTTCTGTAGTAGTAGTGGTTGTTCCATTGGTGGTTCAGATGGTCCTGGTTTTCAGGAGGTTTGCTTATCTCCCGACGGAGGTTGTTCTCCTTTCGGCTGGGACTGGATTCTCATCTTCTTCTGCAGACCTTCACAATGTGGCCTTTCTTTCCACAGTTATGGCAGAGTGCGTCGAGGAATTTGCAGTCCGATCACGGGTGGTTTGCCCCGCAACCCACACATTGGTGCGGACGTCGCTGGTTCCTTTGCTCTCATTCCGAGCAGAGCCGGTTGACCTCCTCTTCATCACTGTCTGAGGATGACTCGAGGTCTTCATGGTGGGTAGCGGAAGCGTGCTTCTCAGTGGCGAGTGGTGCCTTGTCGGCGAGTTGGCGAAGCAGTGCGTTCACTCAGTGCATTCGAGCGGCTGACTTCCTGGTTGCTTCTGCTGCAGTAGCATCGGTGATGACATCTGTAAGGCTGATGTCGCCTTTCGCCATCAGCTTACTCTGCACATGTGGTGCATTTAATCCCAGAACTATTCGGTCTCTTAGGGCTTCCTCTAAGTTTGCAAAACCACAAAGGCCTCCTAGTCAGCTATGAAATACACCAACGCTCTCGTCCTTCTGTTGGTCTCTCTGGTAAAATTCATGTCTTCGTATCAGTGTAGGTACGGCGGGTGCATAATGGGCCCTGAGGATTGGAGCGAGGGTGTCCCAATCCATGGTCTTCACTTCTGCCGGTTTTGCTAGTGCTTTAGTCATTTTGAAAACGGCGGGGCTGCAATGAGTCAGGAACATCGCTCGTTTCTTGCCAGACGTGGCATCTTTTAAATTGTTGGTCTCCAGGAACATCTGGAAAAGGTCTATATGCGAGTCCCAGTGTTCGGTTGCTGGGTCGAATGGAGCAGGTGGTGTGGCGCCGCTAGTCATCTTGCTGTCTGTTTCATGCGCTCTTTCGCCACGTGCTCTTTCTTTGTCCGATATGTTCTAGTCAGCTCTATCATCTCCAAATCCCACCCTCGTCGCCAGTGTTAAGTCCTGGGCATGGGTGTAAGAACAGAGATGAGACATCGGACTGTGACTTCAACTCTTTATTTAACAAGAAAGACTGGAGCTCTTTTATAGAGCTTGCTGCCATTAAACAACCAATGAACTGAGTCTATCGCTTTCACAAGCATCCAATCAGGGGCTTCCGTTAACAGCCAATCAGACTGGCCAAGCCTGACCAATCACGACTCACTATTCACGGGCCAATAAGAATTGCAGGATTACAAGCCTGATGTAAGATGAAGCTGTTTCAGTTGTATCGGTGCGATGGTTTAATCCATAACACAAGTGAACATGGATTTCAACACTGAATGCTAAATTAATAGATGCAGCCAAAAATGCTCCTCTTTAGAGGAGTTATCATCCTTAAATAAGTGATTAAGCTGACACATCCTCCACTGGCCTACAAACATTAAAATAACAAATGCCCATTTGTTTGGGCAGACAGCATTTCAAAATTGCTCTTGCTGAAATATTTCTGTAGCCCTGATAATTTTTAGTGGCATTTTTGTTTTCAATTAAATCCAGATGCCACTAGTCCATGCAGTCTTATGTCTATTGAAGATGCCTAAGTAATTAGTCAATCTCTCCGGGGTTGTGGCACGACACTCCTAGTGACTCCCAACAATATAGTTGGTGGTTTTAGTCTGCCAACAAACTGAATATTAATTTCTTCAGAGTATGAAACAGATCATTGTGCAGCCAAAATGCCAGCTAGAAGGTTCAATTCTTCATGTAAATCCACTTGTAAACATAACCATTCTTTGCTATTTACTCGGTAAATGGTTCTTATTCATAAGAGTACATAAAGTTCAACCTGCCTGTATCTGACCTTATGGTCAATTTTCAGAGGAAATCTGATTTGGAGGAGCTCAATTATGGTGGACAGTTGGGGGATTTTGGGCGTAGAGGTGAGCTTTATTTTTAACAGGTGCAGATCTTTCTCTTAAACAAATGGTCCTACCAATGCTTAGCCTCATGAGCTTAGGAAACCAAAGCTAGAGAGTATGACAAGATAAAGGCATTGCCTGTATAATCTTATATTAGAATGAAGTAATTTTGAAATGTGATGGGCCATTCAATTTTCATGACTCTGGCTTAATCTACATAGACACCAATTGGTCTGCCATTTACCAATATTTCCATGTTTCAGGACAAATGGGGATTCCTATAAATGAGGTTTCCATGAATTATCTTGTCTGATACAATATTTGTTGATAAGATATTGTATCACTCACTAACTGTTGTTGATCTTAAATAGCTAAGTGGAATCTGACCTGAGAGACCATTAGAATGTACCAGATTTTTAGAGTTGATCTCAACTCAAAAGACACCTTATTCATTTAAAAAAACCTTGTGCTCAAATGTTCCAAATTTTCCCCCATAGCTGACATCCCATATATGAGTTCCATTATTTTCTGTGATTGAGTTGAAGATAGGCATATATAAATATGAAGCTCTTCAAATTATCTCATCTGTTTTTCATTAGGGAACTGATGCCAAGGACTCTTGATGGCCAGATCACCATGGAGAAGACACCTAGCTACTTTGTCACTAAGGAAGCACCAGCTCGCATCTCCTCTATGTCGAAGGACACCAAGCTCATTGTGGTGGTGAGAGACCCGGTCACCCGAGCCATTTCTGACTACACACAAACCCTTTCCAAGAAGCCAGACATCCCATCCTTTGAGAGCCTGACCTTCAAAAACAGGACTATGGGCCTGATTGATACCTCCTGGAGTGCCATCCAGATTGGCATTTATGCCAAGCATCTAGAGAATTGGCTCCTGTACTTCCCGCTTGGGCAAATCCTTTTTGTCAGCGGGGAGAGACTGATCAGTGATCCAGCAGGCGAGTTGGGCCGTGTCCAGGACTTTCTGGGCCTCAAGAGGATCATCACAGATAAACATTTCTACTTCAACAAAACCAAAGGGTTCCCATGCCTGAAAAAGGCTGAAGGCAGCAGCAAGCCCCACTGCCTGGGCAAGACGAAAGGACGGACCCACCCCGACATTGACCAGAAAGTAATACAAAGGTTGCGAGAATTCTATCGGCCGTTCAACATGAAATTCTACCAGATGACTGGCCATGACTTTGGCTGGGATTAAGGCTGGAAAAATAGTAATTTAATCATATTAAAAGGAAAAAAATATATTTTTGTACATATCAATAGAGATGGAAATCTAATATTTGTGCTAAAGTCTAGTGATTCCAATTAATATTTTTGGTTTAATGCAAATATATTTACTTGCTTTGTTATTCAAGATTTATGATATCCAGTTCCACAAATCCAGAAGACTGCCACTTAACTTATGGATAGGACTGTTGACTATGAGACCTCACAGAGACAGAGATGCTTATTTTCAATATGTTATTTTTGAAGTTTTTATATAATAATTTGGTGCCTCAGTCTGTGGATTCGAGTATCAGTGCCCAGATGTTTTTTTTTTTTTTTTAAGCAGCTTTAGTTGGTCATATTGGTAACCAAATAATCAGGATTGAAAGACATTTTTCCAATTTGAGCTATTCTACTTGGTCAATTCATATAAGTTAGATTTAGACTTCTGCATTGCTGAAGTGGCTGAAAAGAGGTTTTCAATGAGTTTCAGGGTAAAAAAAACGGTCACTAAACATTTCAATTCATTGTATACATTACAAAATTATTTATGCACTTGATCCTCATGTGACTTAATAAGGACATTAGGGCAGCAGCCTCTGTCTGGCATGAAACCAGATTTTATTCAAAGCTGTGAGGAACAGAAGATAACATTTTGGCTCTGTTGAAACATTCTAATTTCTTATTAAGTAAGGATGCTTTTCTGTTTGTATTACTAAAGCTAATATATACCCTTGAGATCGGGTCATTAGGCATTTACTGAAGAGTGATGTGAGGCCTTGTCCAAACATGTGACCCCCCCCCCCAAATCTAGATGTTTTCTCAAAGAAGATCCAATAACCAAACGAATTAAGATAAAATATCTTCATTATAGTTTGAAAGGCATTTCAAAGCTTTACTCATCTACCCCCCCCCAACTCACCCACCTGTTGTCTCCAAAAAGCCTTACATTGGCTCAGATTTCCTTGCCCACAATCCAGTGATAGATGGGCTGAGTTGATGAGTCAACAGTAGGAAAAAAGAAAGCCAAGTCATTTTCCCTGTCAACTCTCCCACTTAAACTCGAAAGGTCATTGGGTCATCAGTCACTACCTCCAACCAACCATGATAGCTTTCCCTCTCAGCTCAGAATGTCCAACTCTCATCTTTTTCTGAAATTGTGCCATAAAACATTTGAGTAAGTATTTTATAGCTACCCCAACAAAGAAGGAAAATATTTTGTTGTGCTATATCTCCAACTTTTATGTCTTAGGTATTTCTGAGTCCATGATTCATCTAAATACAGTTATCACCTACTGGAACAGATGTTGTGCCTGTGACTCTGAAAGACAAAAACTCTAGCAGCAGCAATATGGACACAACATTTATTATGTTGGATTTTTTGGGCTCAACTTCCACGTTCCCTAAAATGTATGCCACACTGCAACCTTCTAAGCACTAGGAATCACAGCACTGTTTAATCTATGGTTCCCCTCTAACAGTTCCCTTCTCCACCCCCACCCCCATCCCAAAAAAACCCATGGAGCAATGAAATTATTCCCAATTAAAATTTACACCATAAAATTTATAACATGATTTTTCAATTGGTCTAGCACATCTATACCAAATCATAGACAATTGTTTGCTGACATGACAATCTACAGTAATTACAGATTGAGAATGATTAATTGTCTCATTGTCTCTGTGAATATTTGTACCATTATATCTTTCCACATAGAATGATCCATCTTTTGATATTTCTGTCAGCTTCATAGTTACACTTGTAAGGCCAAACTAGAAGCGACAGTGGCTGATACATGTCTTATTACATTTCTATTACTTTACTGCTAAAGTAAATGCTGAAGAAACACTCTAAATATTCCTGTCTCCAACCCCTTATTTCTCACAAGTCTATTGCTCCAGACTGTTTTCTTTCACCTCATAGTTGGAACTGAAGAGGCTTAAAAGTTGATGGAAATAACTTGTAGCAAAGTAAAGTGTTGATAAAACTATTTGTTTACTTGATTATTAAAATTAACAGGTACCACATTCTGAAAGCAAATGACCAACAGACACTCCACTTCATCTAGCTTAGCCTTAATTTGTCTTTTTTAAGCATCTCTCACTTTTGTTAAAAGTTCAAAGTGACATGTATCAAGTGAGCATGTGTCTCTCATGCTTGCATAGCATATCCCAGCAAAACAATTTAGTGTCATGATGAAACACTTATGAGTCAGAAATTATATCTTACAGCAAATGAATGCCTGTTGTCCTTTCAGAGTCTGGGGCAAAGCAGTTTTGTAATATCTGAATAAATCTTGTGAGTTTATTTCTCTTGATTTCCTGGAATTTGGGTGAAGATTTCCAGATGAAAACATGTTCTTGTTTTTTCTTGGAGCAGTGTTTGCATCTCTATAGATGACATCAAACTGAAATGTTCTAACATGGAAGATATATTTTATAAAGTTGCGATGTTCAGCTCTTTGAACGGTAAAAGAATCAGAAAATATTCTCAAACATTTATGCCTGAAAGGTCATCTTTATCTAAAACAATATCATCAGACAACTTAAAGATAAATACTGATTTGTATTGTTGTTTTTCTGTAATGGTTAAATCAGGAGCTTGTTCCACCACAGGAGATTACAATGTCTGTTTTTTTTTTCTGAATGTAAACCTACAACAACTTTCTTGCTGAAAAGCTAAAGGATGCAGCTTTTGAACATTATTCTGAAATTATTACTTTTTACCATAGAAGGATATACAATATATTCACAAATTGATTACTAAATAAAATTTCAAGTCAGCTTGTCAACTGGTGAACAAATTCCACACTCTTCAATAAATGCTAACAGGTGCAGTATCATTTTATGTTTTGTGAATTTTGCAGCTCCTTTTCAAGAACATATCATATGCAGTTTATTTATTTTAGATCGTTATTGCTTTATTTTTCTTTTCTTTCCTGCATTATAGGGTAAACTATCTAAAGCCTGCCAAGAGAGAGACCCATACCTTTTTTTAATTGATGGGGGCAGGGGAAATTTCTTTCCTTTGTATGTGCTATTTTATGTTACTTCTTTGCATTGTAATTCTCTCATTTCCTCACTTTGATGCTATTTCTGTAAGAGTCAAAATACTTTTTAAATTTAATTTAAGGCTGAAGAAGCACATATTTTAATAAAGTTTACGGGTACAAAGAAATGTTGCTGTATTTGTGACATAGGAAAAAATGGGTAGGAAAAAACCTGGTGCACATCAGAGCTGTTTCACATAAATAATCATTTAAATCAACTTTCCTGCCTCTGTTTTTAATATATGATTGTTAAAAAGGAGCATGGACCAGACTATGAGCACCAATGGGTTTGGAACAATGATCTGATGGCCAATTCACTCTACACCCAATATTTTAATATTTTAATATTATTGTAATTTGCTAAAAGAGATAAATGGGAAGCTATCATGATACAGTACCAAAAGCAGTTTGAATCATCATCTTAAATTCGAAAATTGCACCTATAAAGACCCCATAGGAATATTGGAAATAAGAAATTGAATATTTTGTTAAACATGACTAGCTTTTTTGATCATAGACTCTCCCATTTTCATTCAGGAACTGTGGAAAAAGTATGATAAACTTTTTGATCTCCAAAGTTAATCATGCAGCTATACTTCTTGACAAATCAAGCAAAGCGACATCGTAACGTTCCCCCCCCCCATCATTTGTTACATACATTTTTTTAGTTAGAAACTGCAAAAAATGTTCTGTTACAGTCTTGTCTAAATGTGCCATAAAGATGAAATAAATGACATGTCCTAGGCTCAGGTACCAAGATGTCAAGTGGTGTCTAGGATGCAGGGTGAATATATCTAGGAATAAGTAGATATATGAGCCATGGTGGTGCAGTGGTTAGAGTGCAGTACTGCAGGCTATTTCTGCTGACTGCCGGCTGACTGCAGTTTGGCAGTTCAAATCTCACCAGGCTCAAGTTGACTCAGTCATCCATCCTTCTGGGGTGGGTAAAATGGGAACCCAGATTGTTGTGAGCAATATGCTGACTCTGTAAATCTCTTAGAGCTGTAAAGTACTTTGAAGTAGTATATAAGTCTAAGTGCTATTGCTATTGCCAAGTAACAAATCTACAAATCTAGTGAAACCCAGGAAGCTGCCCTATTATGTCAGAACATCTAGCCAGGTTATTTTACCCTAATATTATCAATTGTGACTAGCAGCAGCTCTCTGAGGGATCTTATATAAAAATTTCTGCTTGCCAAACACATCTTCCATGAATCACAGTCCTAGTTGCCCCAGGAAAGCAGATGATCATCCTTCAAAAATGTTCCAATAACAGTCCCACTGAGTGACTTGGCAGCAGGATGTCCAGTTGTCTTGTGCAGTCAAATAAAATGAAATGTCTATTTATTTGTATGCATTTACACAGGGATTAACTTCTATAAAAATACATTCCCAAACCTCCAAGTATGGTGTTAAAATCATATCATTTAACTAGATTTTTAAATATTTATTCCTAGATTGAACAGATTTTTTAAAAGTTACCTGGAGTTAATTATATAAGCACAGCATCCCTCTTAGATAATATGGGACCAGATTCTAACTAAAAGATTTTACACTATATTCCATACATACACAATGCATTTTAAATTGACAAGCATTCAAAAAAAAAAAAAACTTTAAACATAACTGAATGAAACTTGCAAGATATTTCTCAGGCTATGGAGTCTGGTGAAGAAATGGAGAAAACATTTGGGACATGGAAGAATTTTAAAATAATAATTGGATATTTCTTTCTGCAGATAGCATATATATTCTATCAATGCTGGGAGTACATGTTTCCTGATTAAATTTTTCCAAAAAGAGGTAAACACTTACAATAGAGGAAGAAACATGACTACACATTTTGCTTTCTATTTCAGTTTCTTAAAAAAACTAGATAATATTTTTTTAAAATTGAAATGCTTGGACTATGGACACTATAGATTCCCTGAGGAGAGGAGAGAACTAACACTTTGTGGGTGTCTAAAAAAGTTGAATGAAATGGAATAAATGTTATACACAAAAAGGAAAAGGAAAAATAAAGGCAGCAGCTACAGTACATCTGTCTATTTCAGTTATCACATGATTCTCTGTTTCTTACTCTTTATCCATAAAATATATTAAGTCATTTACAATGCAACCCTTCGACCCACGTCTTCCCTTCTTTTCTATAGTACTGCTACAAAGAGTTTCCTAAATCTTTTTGCTGCCTTCTCATGGTTATCTGGATTTTTGTAGTCCAGATTTAATAGCTGTAAGAATGATTGAAGTGAAATCACCCTCCACATTTCTTGATTTACCAGAATGAATCATCTGAAGGGTCTATTTTTCTTACTTCCTTGGTTAAGCTTCCTTCCTTCCTTCCATGGCAGAAAGCATATTTGCTACATGTACCATTATAATCCATATCAAAGGAATATATTTAAAATCCAGATCTTCATTCAAGCATACTTTGTTTTCAATGACATGCAGATCTAATGTATATTAAAATACATATCCTCATATGGAAAAGGAATGCACATTTGCTTATGCGTCTAAAGACAGAACCCACGCATAGCAGTAAACCTTACCTGTTAAAGGGTCATCTACAGAATAAGTCAAGATGGTGACTGCAACTATACAAATATACCTTTTTCTTTATATGGTAATGCCACATGTATGTAGCTGACAGTTTGGTTTTTTTAAAAAAAGATTTTATTAATTTTCTACAAACAAACATGACAAACAAAATATTAAAACATCAACTCTCATATGTACATCCAGTGTGTCAGTTGGTTCATCAGTTTTGTGCATTCATTTTGTAGTCTCAATTACAATTATGTTACATAACAACTCATATTGTCAGTCCAAACTTATATATCCTAATATCACTAAAAAAAAAGAAATTTTTGACTATACTTTTAATTATTCATGCTTTATGAGATAACAATACTTTAACCAGTTTATTCTGTTACAAATCATATAATCATACCAAATCAATCCTAAAAAACCCTTTATAAATATAGCATCAAATAACAAAGTAATAACAAAATAGCAAAATAAAGATATTCCTTACTGTCTAGCATTCTAAATATTCTATTATCATATCTTATCATCTAGCCATTGATAAAAAAGATCCCAAATTTCATAAAATTGTTTATCTTCTTGCTCTCTAATTTCAAATGTCAATCTACTCATCTCAGCACATTCCAATATTTTCTTAATAATTTCTTCCTGTAATGGTATTTTCTCATTCTTCCAATTTTTAGCAAATACAATCCTAGCCACTGTTAATACATTTACAATCAGGTATTTCAAATCTTTACTATATATATCAGTTAAAATTCCCAATAAGAAGATCTCTGGTTTCAAGTCTATGTGTTTCTTTGTCATTTTTTCCAACCACATGCAAATTTTAGTCCAATATTTTCCAGCATCCTCACAAGTCCACCACATATGGTAATACAAGCCGGGTATCTGATGACATTTCCAGCATTTTTCAGATTTGTTCTTAAACATTCTTGCTATTCTTGTCGGAGGAAAGTGCCACCTGTAAAACATCTTATACAAGTTTTCTTTATATGCTGTTGACATTGTCATTTTATAATTTTGAGACCACAATTTTTGCAATTTCTCTAGATCAATTCCATATCCAAAATTCTTCCCCAAACAATCATAGTTTCTTTGATTTGTTCTTCCTCTAATTTAATTCCCAGTAAATAACCAGATAATTTTTCAATCACCTTCTCATCAGTACCCATCAAGATCTTATCTAAATCAGTCTGCTTATCATAGAATCCCTCCGTTTTAGAATCTTCATCATACCTTGAATGTATTTGCGCATATGAAAACCAATTCATCCTTATACCTTGTTCCTCTAAGTTTTGGATCGATTTAAGTTCACCCTTTTCATCCAATAGTTCCCCATATCTAACTGTTTGTTACTTCTTATAAATTATAGGATAGGAAAATGCTTCAATAGTCGATAACCAAACTGGAATTTTCAAATAACATTGTCTTTTTATCTTCTCCCAGTTTAACCACAAAGACTCCCATATATAATGTCTTCTAAAATAACCCTGTGTTTTAGTTCCCTTATACCATAAAAAAGCATGCCAGCCCAACAGCAAATCATGCCCTTCTAATGTCAACAATCTATGCTTTCTTAATGTTATCCATTCTTTCACTCACATCAAACTTGCAGCTTGATAATACAATTCCCAATTAGGCAGGCCAAAACCTCCTCTAATTCTAGCGTCTTGCAAAAGCTTTAACTTTATTCTCGCTTTTTTACCTTGCCATATAAACTTCAACATGATTTTATTTAAATCTTCAAAATAGTCTTTTCCAAGCCTAATTGGTATTGTTTGGAACAAAAATAAAATTCTGGGAAAAATATTCATCTTGATTGTTGAAATTCTCCCTATTAATGACAATTGCAAGTTTTCCCACTTCTTCAAATCTGTAGCTATCTGTTGTTTGAGTTTAATATAATTATTCTCTTTTAATGTGCTACATCTTGTTGTCAAATATATCCCCAGATACTTAACCTTATTTGTAACTTGGATTTTCAAAAGATCTGCCAGTTCTTCTCTCTGTCTCAATAGCATGTTCTTTGTCAAAATCTTTGTTTTATCTTTATTTATTTTCAAACCAGCCACCTCCCCATATGTCTCTATCTTTTCCAATAACTTTGGAGCTGTTTCTAACGGGTCTTCCAGAATAAAAGCTAAATCATCAGCAAAAGCTTGTAGTTTAAATTCTTCCTTCTTAATTTTCATTCCTTTTATGCTTTTATCATCCCTAATATTTCTTTTCAACACTTCCAAGGTCAACACAAATAGCAAAAGGAGATAGGGGACATCCTTGTCTTGTGCCTTTTCTTATATTAATAAAATCTGTAAGTTCCCCCTCCATCATTACCTTTTGCTGTCTGTTTATTATATATGGCTTCTATTGCTTGAGTAAATTTTTTAGCAAAACCCATCTGTTCCAATAGTAATAACATAAATCTCCAGTTCACATTGTCAAATGCCTTTTGAGCATCTAGGAATATCAAAGCCATTTGCTTTTCAGGATGAGCCTCATAGTATTCCAAAGTATCCAAGATTACTCTCATATTGTCTCTGATTTGTCTCTTTGGCAGAAATCCATTTTGATCTGGGTGAATAAAATTATTTAAATATTTTTTAAGTCTTTCTGCTAAAATTGAAGCAAAGATTTTATAGTCTGCATTCAATAAAGAAATAGGTCTATAATTCTTAATTTGCAGTGGGTCAGCCTCTTCTTTTGGAATAAGTGTGATGTAAGCCTCTGACCATGTTTTGGGTATTATCTTCTTTAACATAACTTCATTCATGACTTCTAACAATGGGATACTCAATGATTCTTGAAATGTTTTATAGAATTCTGCCGGAAGCCCATCTGGACCCGGTGCTTTCCCATTATTTTGTCTCTTAAATGCTTCATTTAATTCCATCATTGTTATATTGCTTTCTAACATTTCTTCAGTGTTGAAATATTGATAAGAGTCCAGGAAAGCACCTGTAATAATATTTTGCTGTGCTCTCCCTCTATCTTATCACGTTGAAATGTCCTTGAAAAGGAGTCTTCTTACAATTCTCTCCAATTCAAATTAAGTGTTTTCAAGCCTCTAGTTGGCAGTGTTGCAAAGTTTTTTAATGCTCTTTCCCCCCCCCAGCCAGAAAGAAGGAGTAATGTATATATAAAAAAAGAAAAAAAATAGCCAAAGGGAGCCTCTATCCTAAAGAAAATTAAAAAATCAAAAGGAGCATAAAAATATTTCCAAGAGAAAATTCAATCCGGTTACCTACAAAGTCACACTGAAGTGCCCAGAAAAAAAAGTAAGAAAAAAAAACAAAAACCCAAGCCTCAATTTGACATCACTTTAAAAAACGCTGCTCAGACAGTTTCAGTCAAAAAAAAAAAAAGTCTCACAGATTTCTTCTTTGTTCAGGATGCCCTTTCCAACCTCAGTGTATTTACAACACAAAATAGTTTTTCTCGCCCAGCCGACACACTTTCTTTCCAGCCACTTTCTTTCCGGAGCTGTCCCGACTTCAGCAGCTATGGAGGCTGCCTCTCCGCCGCCAGCAAAAGGGCTTCTCCCGGATTAAACCAGAGATTTTGCGATATCTCTGGGATCCTGGGATAGTGCCCTTCACAATCCCCGTCTCTTCGGAACGGTTTAGGTCTGTTGGGACCGACCAGGGGCGAAAATATCGGCTGTGATCTCAGAGCCCCGAGATCGCAGCTGTATCGCCGAAACAAAGCTCCTGTAGCTGACAGTTTTTGAAAGAGACCAAGTGAGTTCTAAGCTAGCAGAGGATCTTCTTTTTATGTTCTGACTGGAACAAAACTTTCTTTCTTTAGTTTATATGTCATTTTGCATTAAAATATCTGGGACTTCTCGAACTAGTAGAAAGAAGAAAAAAACAATCCTTTAGAAAAAGAAGACTGAAACCCTTAAGTCAAGCTCAACTTTGGATTTTTGCAGACAGCCATCTAATTTTCTCAACAACACTGGAACTAGTTTATAACTACCATCTTGTAGAATTTTCAATTTCCCCAAGGAGTATATAATCCTGGAATATCCTAATTTTTTCATACCTATGTACTAACCAGACCCAATCCTAACTAGCTTCCAAACACCAAAGGACAGTTGCCACTTGCTAAGTTACTATACAAGCTCTTATAGAAGCTGGAAGCCATACTTTTCCATGTGGCCATACAGGGAGGAAGAGGTATGATGCCAGAAATTCCACAAGAAGCTAGGAGCTTCAAGCAGCTAACATAGAGTGGCAACCATTCTCAGCCTGTTGCTCCTATCCTCTAGTCTACATTCTATGGCATAAAACTAGAATCTGACTTACTATGGAAATGAAAGAATTATAAATGATATTATTGGTGCTGGAAATATGACCACCTTTTGCATTTTCAGCTTCCTAAGGAGACTAACAGTTTGATCATTGGGAATCTGTTACAATCTAATGAATGATACCAATAGGTGTCCCAATGTGTAGAATAGCAATAGCAGTTAGACTTATATACCACATCATAATGATTTACATCACTCTCTAAGCAGTCTATAAAGTCAGCATTTTGCTCCCAACAATCTGGGTTCTCATTTTACTGACCTTGGAAGGATGGAAGGTTGACTCAACTTGACCCAGTCAGGATCGAACTCCTTGCAGTGAGCAGAGTCAGCTTGTACTGTACCACCAGAAGTGTTATATTGGTCTTGATCAAAGCCAGACTGCTTGGTCTCATGGTTGAGGCTCCAAAGTAGAAAGTGGAAGGCCATGACATCTATCCTGCACAAACCTGGTCTAAGTGACCTTTGGCCTCTCCCTGCCTCTCTCCCTCTGCCTTAGCAAAGGTAAACTACTCCAAAAAAAACTTGCCAAGAAAACCAGAAGAACTAGTCCAGGTAGATATAAAGAGTAAAAAACTTAAGGAAGGAAGGAAGGAAGGAAGGAAGGAAGGAAGGAAGGAAGGAGGCTCTAAGGCAGGGGTGTCAAATTCACAGCCCACAGGCTGGATGTGTCACACTGGCCACACCCACACCTGTTTAATGAAGGGGGAAAAAGTAGTGATACATACATGATGACGCTGTGATGATGCGAGTTTAACACTCCTGCTCTAAGGGATTTTTTTTGAACAAAAAGACTTTTAGAGACGTCATGTTTTTCAACATTGGCAGTGTAGCAGTTTAATGAAATGGAACAATTCCCCTGCCTTTTTATTATTTTTAAAGGGGGTGGGGAGCTGTACAACAATCCCAGTCTTACAAAAATTCTGAGCTTTATAATCCCAGAATTACCCTTCTACCTTTCTATTTCTTTGCAATTTGCTATCAGGGAGCCCCATCTGTTTCTCTTGGCAGTTCCTTTGCACCATAAAAGTACAGAATTGTGGTGCTTGTACCTTCTGGCTTGAAAGCCAGGCTCTTAAAGGAGAATGAAAATGGGAGCACAGTAAAGATTGTTTTGGAGAAAGAGTATGGACACAATGTTTGATGAGGTCCATAAAAATAGTTGGAGAAATTGCCAAGCACATGGAGTTGCTATCTATGGACAAAGTGTTTTGTGACACTTTTAAGGTTTGTTGTTTGATGCATATGCAAGCTAGAGGGCTTCAAAGAAGACTACTGGGCCAAGTAATTTTTCAGTGACTTTTGCATCATAAAATTTGTGACAGAGTTCTGTGAGCAAAACTCTTTGTATTGGGTAGTCCATAAAATACAGTGCAGTTTGCACAACTGGGAAAAAGAGAATTAACTGCACAGGTTTCTCCCTTTTCCCTTTTTCATTTTCTTTTGTTTTCGGTGCATTAGATTTACATATTGCTTTCCTCCAGGAGTTTGAAACATTAAAAATAGCACTCCATTTTTCCTAGAAGAATATGGGCTGAGGAAAAGTTTGTGGTCCAGAATCATCCAGTCTGCTTTCACATTTAATGGGCTACCTGAACTTAGATCTCTTCTGCCTTTGTTCATAACAATTCACCAGGTTTTTTCCCCCCTTTTTTTCCTCACCTCTCTATTTGACAAAACCCTGAAAGTAAGACATGGGCAGGTTGTTTCTATCTAGGTCGTAAACCCTGAAAGTAAGAAAGTGCTAGCAGGTCAAAGAAAAATCAGTGACAAACAAGCCAATCAAACTATCAACCAAACAAATAAAAGCAATGTGCCAGTTGGTATCATATCTCCCTTAGGGCAGGTTTCCTTCCTCATCTGATTTTTTAAAATTTCCTCACATAATCTTTTCAAATAAAGTAACAATATGATGTTTGCCTGTCACCAAATAAAGTGCCAGCTTCCGACATTATCTTTCTTTCCAAACTGAGCCATGTAGGCATTCTTAATGAATAAAAATGGTGGTGTCTTGCCTTAGAACTTGGAACTATTTGCTTGGGGGAGGAAGACAAAGTTAAGCTGGGTGATGTAAAGCTTCTTGTGAAGCCAAAGGCATCTGAAGAAATATGGGTCTGAATAAAGTAGAAAATATGTTTTGCTTTGTATTAACTCTGAGCAAACACATCATATCCCCAAAGCTCTGCCAAACCATTCTGGATGGCATGGTTTAGAAGAAACAAATCCTGGAATATTTTTCCCTCCAGGTTTGGGCCAAAACTCAGACAAAGGGGATAGTGGAATAATTTTATGATGTGAGTGAAGCAAAGATGATCCATATTACACTTCTCTGCCTTCAATCCAGCCTCCTACTTCCTTCTACCACAACATATCCTACCATCTTGCCTACTCCTTTAATCTTCTCCATTCCTTCCCTCTTTTCAGCAACAACCAATATCTTTAGCTCTGCTGTGGACCACTGGCAGCATGCAGAGACGGCAGCAGAATTGGACAGTGGGAAGAATATGGGCTAGTCCAGGAGTCTGGGGAAGACTCGAACAAGGGTCCTGTGTCCAATACAGAGATGGGGCCAGGGCCATCTGGGAGTTACTGTATGTGCTGACTCCAGAGCCTCCAGAATCTGACAACAGTGAGACAGAGGAACAAGAGGAGCCTGTTCCCAGTGTACAAGTGCGCAGAGCTGCCAGAAGGCAAGAGCAATTAAAACAAAAGAGGCGACTCGGGAGTAAGGCTTGGAGGTGATTGCACCTCCCATAAGATATAAAGGAAGGACTGAAACCTTTGCAAGAAGCAGCATTGTTCGCTCTGGTTTTTAAAGACTAATTGGTAATTTAGTCGTTAGGAGCACTTCAAGTGAGATAAAGGTGTGTTCTTATTAGACTTCTTCCGAAGAACTTTGGCAGACTTCCATGGGACTATTTATAACTGGTTGAGACTAGGGGTGGGATTCAATTTTTCAAACAACTGGTTCTGTGGGCATGACTTAATTCGTGGTGTGGCTTGGTGGTCATGTGACTGGGGTGGAAGTGGCTTGGTGGTCATGTTATTGGCTGGGCATGGCCAACTCAATATCATTCACATTGAGTCACCATCTCCTTGCCTGGCCTCTCATGACTGTGGGAATGCTGCAACAGTCGTAAGTGTGAAAAATGGTCATAAGTCACTTTTTTCAGTGCCATTGTAATTTTGAATGGTCACTCCACGCAAGCAAAATGCTAGCAAAGGAGGGAAAAAAAACTCCAGAGAAGTTCCAGAGACAGGAAGTCTAGTCCTGCCAAGAATGTAATAAGGGTTAACGGAGAGGCTGTTTCTGTATACAACACCAGCATGTTTCCTTCCTGCCTTTCTTACAGGATTAGGCAAGTAATTTATTTTAACAACCAGTTCCCCAAACTGCTTAGAATGTTAACAACCAGTTCTTGTGAATAGGTGCGAGCTGGTAGAATCCCACCCCTGGTTGAGACTCATTATGGGCCATGAATGATGATAATTCACAGCCATTGAACTAAAATAAAAGGGTTTTGGCTTTAACGTGTGTTTGTTGGTGTCTCAGGAAGCTTTAGTCAGAACAAGCTCCCTCCTCCCCATTCTTTCTCCTCTGACTCTTCAGCCTTATGAAAGATACTTCTCATGCTTAGGCAAACTCCCAATTCTATTGTATATAGAAGATTTCATGGATGGATAGTTTGGCTCAACCAAGACCAACATTATCAGTTTGAGTCAAAATGAATAAGTAACTTGTTTTTATGTGCTGTTCCCATCATGGTCTCCAATTTTTGAAAACATCAATGGCAAGTTATAAATCAGAGTTATGCCAAAATTTGAATGCAAAGCATTTTGAGCCGAGAATGTTTTTTGGAGTTCCAAATGGGTTGTTTCAACCTAATCAGAAGAATTCTGATCAGAGTTGGTATTCAGCAGATTCTGAACAGTTCTGGACAACCGATAGCAGAAATTTTGAGTAGTTTGGAAAACCAGAAAATACTACCTCTGACTGGCCCTGCCCCTATCTATTTTCTGCCTTCTGAGTCCCAGCTGATCGGCTAGGTCTTCTTTTATTTTTTATTTTTTATTTGTCAATTGCTTACAAGATAATACGTATAAGTAAAAACATAGTTATGAATACATGGATACATATAAGAAAAAATAAAAGAAATAAAAGAAACAATAGGACAGGGATGGTAGGCACATTGGTGGCTTATGCGCGCCCCCTACAGACCTCTTAGGAAAGGGGTGAGTTCAATAGTAGACAATCTAAAGTTAAAGTTTTTGGGGTTTGGGGAAAAAAAACCACAGTCAGGTAGAATATTCCAGACATTGACCAATCTGTTGCTGAAGTCATATTTCCTACAATCAAGTTTGGTGCGATTAACCTTGAGTTTGTATCTATTGTTTGCTCTTGTGTTGTTATGGTTGAAGCTGAAGTATTCATTAACTGGTAGGACATTGCAATGTATGATTTTATATACTATACTTAGATCGGACCAAAGGTGGAGTAGTTATAGGTTTTCTAGGTCTAAAATTTTGAGTCTGGTGGCATAAGGTATTCTGCAATGAGTAGAGGAGTGGAGAACATTTCTTGTGAAATATTTCTGGACTTTCTAACTGTGTTAATATCAGATACATAATGTGGGTTCCAGACCGATGAGCTGTATTCAAGTATTGGTCTAGCAAATGTTTTGTATGCTCTAGTTATTAGTGTAATATTACCAGAGAAAAAGCTGCATAAGATTAGGTTAACAACTCTTCATGCCTTTTTGGCTATGTAGTTACAGTGGGCTCTAGCACTTAGATCATTAGAGATGAATATTCCAAGGTCCTTGACAGAGCTTGGATCATCAACAAGGTCTTGACTATTTAGCTTGTATTTTATTTTCTGATTATTATTTTTTTGCCAATATGTAAGACAGAGCATTTATTTATTGAGATTTGAAGTTGCCATTTGTTTGACCATTCTGATACATAGTCAAGATCTTTTTGAAGGGTAGCAGTATTGTCTGTGGTGTTGAATAGCTTTACATCATCAGCAAAGAGAATGCAGTTGCTCTTAATATGATCACGGAGGTCATTTATGTAGAGTATGAAAAGAGTTGGTCCTAGAACACTGCCTTGTGGGACACCACTGTTGACATGTATGGAATTTGATAGGATGCTCCCAATTTTGACCATTTGTTGTCTGTTTGACAGGAATGCTTCTATCCAGTTTTGCAGTTGTCCAGAGATACCATAAGATTTTAGTTTTAGGAGTAGTTTGTCATGTACCACTGAATCAAAGGCTTTACAGAAGTCGATGTAGATTGCGTCTATTGCTTTGCCCTTATCGAGTTGTGTAGTCCATATGTTTTTGCAGTGTAAGATTATTAGAGAGTAGGTTGTTTGTCTCTAAGTGGAGGATGATGGATTGGTTAATAATTAATTCCATGACTTTACAGATGATGCAGCATAAAGAGATTGGTCTGTAATTTTCAACTAGGCTGGGGTCTCCTTTTTTCAAGATGGGGATGACCATGGCTTGTGACCATAGGTTAGGCAAGGAGCTGGTCCTGAAAGATTTTTCAAAGATTATACTTAGAGGTTCGGCTATGGCAGTGGGTAGCTTTTTTAAGAAGTAGGAACATATTCTGTCCAGTCCAATAGATAGAGATGGTTTAAGATTTCGTCGTACTTTTTCAACATTATCTTCTGTAAAATCAATATGTATTAAAACATTGTCGTTGTCTGTGGTTCAACTAGGAAATACTAGGCATGATCCATTGCTGTTTACTAATACTGAGCCAAAGAATGTGTTAAAGAGGTTGGCTTTAATAGTGTCATTGTTGCAGTGTTTACCATTAGATCCTTTCAGGGGTGGGATGGACCTTGAGTCTTTTAGTTTGTTGTTTACAAAATTGTAGAAAGCACAGGTAGAATTGGTGCGTAGAAGGTTGTCTTCTTATTTAATGTGATAATTGGTGCATTCAGTTTTTATCTGGTGGCATACATTTTTGTATTGGCTTTTGAAGTTGGCAATGTGACCAGATTTGTTTTTCCACCAAAGTGATTTCTTTTTGGATTGAAGCTTCCTTATTGTTTTGGGTAATTTGTTTTTTTCTGGTTTTGGGAGTTGTTAATGGTACATATAGTTTGATGACTCTTTTGACTTCAAGTAAAAATATGTTGCAAAGGTCTTCTACAGTATTGCATCCAGAGAATAGAAATTGCCAATTAAGGGATGAGGGATCATTGTATATATAAGGTCATAAGTTGCCTTTTTTAAAGTTATAATTGGGGATTCTGTCGTTGTGATGATTTTTGTGTGGATGTATGTTGAGACAAAAGTCAATCATGTTGTGGTCACTGTTGGAAAAGGGTTCTTTAATTTGTATTCCATAAAATTAATTTAAACTATTGCAGCAGATGAGATCGAGGCAGTTGTTAAGTCTAGTGTTGTTGGTTATTAATTGTTCTAGTCCCAGTTTTGTTACTGCATTGTAGAAGATTGCATGTGTGGGTTCAGTTGTACATTCGTTAAGGGTCCAGTTAATATGAGGTAGATTGAAGTCACCAAGAAAGATAAAAGCATGTGGGCAGGATGCTGCCCATGTTAGTAGTGTATTTAGCTTGTTTGCATGTTCAATGTCATAATCAGGGGCTCTGTAACATAGTAAGAATCAAATTGTGATATTTAAGGATAGTTCACAGATGATAGTCTCAGGAATAGCAAGCTCCTGGGTAACTTGGATGTTTTTTTAGATGTAGGGACTTTTTATAGAAGATCGTAACACCACCTCCTCTATAGATTTCATGATCTGATCGGTAAACATGATAGTCTCTTACTGTGGTAATGGAGTAAGGGAGAGATGCATTGAGCCATGTTTCACAGACAAATATAATGTCGAATTTAGCCATATTTAGTGAGAGGAGAAATGCAGGTATTTTATTTACAAGGCTTCTTGCATTGAGTAGCTTGCATTTAAGGCCAGTTGTGGTTGGATTAGAGTTAGTTAGGGGCATGCATGCCTAGTTTTGAGTGGTGTTGGATTGGATGGGGTGGGGTAGGATGCAGAGTTGTGGGTTGTGTGACTTTCTTTTGATGCAATCAGTTCTGTAGTCAATGTAGAGATCCTTCCCTCCATTGTCTTGACATCTTTTGAGTTCATTTTGGAGTTCATGGGAGCGAATTCTTTGCAGTATGGATAAGTCTTGTCTTGAGCAAAGTTTTTTGTGGTTGGGATTGGTTTTTTCAATGGCATTTATTGTATGAATGAATATGCATTTGCTGGACTCATACAACTCTGCATAATCTTGGGGCTACAGAGCCATCATTGTATTTGTACCCATGGCCACCTCTGGTTATTTCAATGATATCTTCAGGAGAGATGTTTGTTGTATTTGAGTTGCTTATGATATCACAAGCTTTGGTGATGTCATCTGATTCATTGGTGTCTTCAAGACCAAGTAAGATGGCATTTGGACATTTCTATTCACATTCCATAGTGTCTCTGATGAGTAAGGAGATATTATTTGTGGAATTATTTGAAGGGATAGTAATTGTTTGTGGCTGTGGTTTGGTGGTTATTTTTGGTTTTAGTCGTTATTGTAGTTGAGGTAGTGGTTGTTGTGGGATTTGATTTTGAGCTGATAGGTACTCACTTATCTGTGCTTTTTTTTTCAAGAGAAATAAGGCTTGCTTGTATAGTTGTTTCAAAATGTGTTGCTAAGCATTCTTCTATTGAGTGAATGAGTGATTCTATGCTTTCAACTCTGTTAGGTAGGGTATTCAGTTTGTTTAGCTTAGGAGAACATGATGGACATAGATAAGAGAATGTACCTGAATTTTTAACCATATCAGCTAGGCTTTTGTTTGCATTTAAGCAGGCAGGGTGGGCTAGATAGGCAACATTTGATGTAAATTTCACTTTCATTGATGGTTTCAAGACATTTGAAATGTGCAGGAGTTTGGGAGGTCATTGGTAGAGATATTTTTCTTTTGTTTTGGTTTGGAGTTTTTGGCTGGCATGTTCAATGGCAATAGTACAGTAATCAATTACAATAGTTAGTTAATGTGATAGGTAGACTGTTACTTAATGAATGTTGGTAATTAATAAATGTTAATTGATATGTTAGAGAACAAATCAAAAGTAAGGCTGCTTATTACTAAAAATCAATCAATCAACTGGTTATTCAAATCACTCTAATCAATTAATTTTTCTAAGCAACAAACAGCCTAATTTATTACAGTAATTACTAAAAACACTGGTCCATTAAATTCACTAAATCACTGATTTTACTAATCAGATATTCAGTAATTACACTATATGCACTAAACAATCATACTAAGCAATAAAAGCAATAAATCAATTGATCATTTGATAAAAATAATTATTTTAAAGAAATTGATATTTTTTGAGATAAAGTAATGAAGTAGTATGAAGTAGTATTGAGAGTTGTTAAGTAATGGGCTGTTGCTTTGCTTTGTTTTGCTTAGCTGTTGCCGATATCTGAGAATAGGTTTATAACCCTTGATAAACTGGCAGGAGGTCTCTTTTCCTGGGCTTTTTTGAAAACAATTAATGAGCAAGGGTTTATACTCTCTTTCTTGTTTTGTAGATTGAGTTTTTGAGATAGTAAAGATGTAAAGATGTTGAAGGGGTGATCTCTGGCTCCTTCTTCAGCAGAGCTAAACAGAACAATTCACTGGGAGGCAACAGGAAACTTTTTGTTTTGTTTTCCCTTGATGAATGGGATTTCTGGCCCCCTCCTTGTTAATTTAAATACACTTTCAAAGTTTGTTGCTTTTAAGAGAAAGAGAAAGAAAGATAGTCTTGCACTGGCAATTTGAGCAGTTTATATTTTTACTATGTAGACTCAGATTTGTATTGACCATTCACTCCTGGCTTCAATATCACAGGAAATAAAATTGCTTCCAATCTTCACAGGAGTTCAGTTATAACAATACTTCCCTATTTATTGAAAGACCAAAGTTACTGTCCTTTTAAAGAGGAAGTCTGGATTAGCAATTTGGTGAAGAGGGAAAAGGGAAGGAGGGATGGCAGGGGGGAAGCAGTCTGTTTCACACCCTGGCTGCAAACGTCTGAAGACCGACTCACAGCTCCTGTGCTCACTGCCCTGAAGGATGGGATGAATCTCAGCATCTCACCACCCTGCAAGGATTATTGTTGAGACCCCTGATACTGGCAAGCCCAACCACCTTACCTTCTAGTAAGGATGGGGGGGGGGTTGTTGCCATGCACAGGAGAACGGAGCTGGAAAGCTGGTTAGTGGGATGTGGAGGGAATGGAGATTTTACAGTATCCTTCTCCTGGAGTGGGGTGGGAATGGAGATTTTACAGCATCCTTCCCCTGCCATGCCCACCAAGGCACACCACGTCCACCAAGCCATGCCATGCCCACCAAGCCATGCCCACAGAACTGATATTAAAAAAATTTGAGTCCCACCATTGATTCTGATCATTCTGGGAATATTTTGAGCTCCTTGTTTCAGGTCAGATATAGGTGTTGAATTGAAATGGAACCATTGGAATACTTCCAAAATGGCCTGAACAGAGCATTTCAAACTCCAAATGGAGTATCTTAAGCAGAAAAAGTTTCAGTTTCAAAACACTTTGTGCATCACCATTGTCAACATACCATATGTGTCCACTGGCCTTAAACTAAGCTTAATCATGAATGTTTTCTAAGATGCAATTGCTGAGCAAGGGTTTGAACAGCAGAAAAGAAAGGTTAATCCAGCATACACATTGTAAGCTTATTTCAAGGCTTTGACTTTTATGAGATGGAGATAAAATGAAGAGCTAAGGAAGGGAAACAGCTAAAGGAGAATTGGGAGGAAGAGGAAAATATTAAACCAGAAAAATAGGTAAGAGGCGAAAGAGAAAAGATGGTGGGAAAAGAAGGAAAGTTGAAGATGAAGCATGAATAGGGGAAAATCAAATGTTCATTTTCTTTGCAGCACCCATTCTTTGAAATATTCTTCCTCGAGAAATAAAACATACATTACCGTTGCTACTATCAGGCACATATTGAAAATTGCATTTAAAAGCTCATGAATATGTGCTTAATCTCTCCATTGTTTTATTTATATTACTTTATTATTACTTTATTTTCCTTGCTTCAAGATATATTGCTTGATAGGCACTATATGCACATTTTAAAGTATATGCTTGCTGTGTTTTGCTGTATAAATGTTGTGTATCTACATAAAAGAGAAAGAAAAAACAGGGATAGAGAATTGAAGTGAGAGAAAACAAGGTAAAAGAAAAGAGGAGCTTATAAATAAAGATGTGGGGAGGACAAGAAAAAAAGATGAAATTGATATATTTGTTACTTTTTTTTTTTTTTGCTTCAGTCTTAGCAACTTCAGCAGCTTATATTCTCTAATTTAGTCCTGAAATTGTATTTACTCCAAAGATCATGAAAGCCTAAAGTTTGGAAAAAGGAAGAACAGCATGTGGCCCACCAACCAAATTTGGTGGAGCATGCCAGACTGAACCTCACACCTAAGACATGTCAACCCATGAACTTTTTTCTAAATAATTAATCAAATAATAAATTCTAAATTCTAGATGTTCATTATCTACTGTCAAAAGTTTCCTCTCGCACTGATCCCAAATAAACATTCTGAAGAAGGCAACGTATTTTTACACTAACATTAACCATTCAGTCACCTTTCTTTAAATTGCAATTGTGAGTCAAACCGGGATAGAGAGGAGGTGTTTCAACTGAATGAAGAAAAAAAGAAATGACAGAACAGTATGTCCTCAAGCCAAAATATGATTTGGAGAGAATGATAGCTAGGATGGGACATACTTTTTATTCCTAAAGAAAGGCTACTTGGAATAAATTGGAAACCAGAGCAGAATGTAAATTCAGCAAAACAGAAAGACAGCATAAGATGGTGTAATGCTTTTTGTTGTTGTAATTTGTTTGTTATACTGTGTTTACTTTTCCATTTCAGTTTACCACTGTGTTAATTGTGTATCTGTTATGTATGTAAATAGTTGAACAAAGGCAAGCTTGGGGTAAAGTGCAGGGTTCTGGCCCTGCACTTCTGATTGGGTGTTAAGCGGCTAGATCGGATTGGTCGGGTTCTGAGAATCTGATTGGTCCTTAACAAAGGACTCTTATTGGTACTGGAGCTAGCGTTTCACAGCTCCTATTGGTTATTTCACATTAGCATTGACTATATAAAGCAGAGTTGTTGTTATACAAGTTAGAAGTCACTATGCAATAAAGAGTTGAAAGTTCACCAACTAAGACTGTCTCCATTCATTCTACCCATGCCTGAATCTATGACACTGGCAACGAAGGTGGGATTTGGAGACATCTGATCTTAAGGAACTTGGAAGAAAAACAGTCCACGTGTAAAAAACAGCGCCACCAACGGAAGCCATGTCCGGCGGCATCGTACCACCCGCTCCGTACAATCCAACCCAAGAGGATTGGGAATCCTACATGGATCGCTTTCAGATGTTCCTCGAAACGAACAACCTGAAGGACGCCACACCAGCCAAGAAGCGGGCGCTGTTCCTGACGTACTGCGGCCCGGCTGTCTTTAAAATGGCTAAAGCCCTCGCGAAGCCTCGAGAAGTGAAAGCAATAAGCTGGGATGACCTCGAACCTCTCCTGAGAGACCATTACGCGCCAACTGTACCCACACTCGTGAGACGCCACGAGTTCTATCAACGAAGCCAACGAAAAGGAGAGAGTGTGGCTGACTTCGTGGCAGACCTCCGGCACTTGGGAGGCCTCTGCGGGTTCGCAGACTTAGATGAAGCATTGAGAGATCGCCTAATTCTGGGATTAGATGCACTAAACGTTCAGAGCAAGCTGATGGCGAAGGGTGACATCGGCCTCGTTGATGCCATCGCCGAAGCCACTGCCGCTGAGGTGACCAAAAAGTCTGCGGCACAGCTACGGCGAAGCCGAAACCCCACAAACCCACCAACAGGCGACATCTCACCCAGCTCAAAAGGGCAGTTGGCAACAATGCACTACGAGGACCTCTCTTCGTCGTCAGACAGTGACGAAGAAGGGGTCCATCGACTGCGTTCCGACCGGAACCCTAGTCCTAAAACCTCACGCCCTTGCGCTGGCTGCGGGGCAAACCATCCCAGGGCAGACTGCAAATTCCGCGACGCACTCTGCCACGAGTGCGGGAAACGAGGCCACATCGGTCGAGTCTGTCGCAGTTTACCGGGACCAAGCCCGGCTTCAAAGGGAACCAACTTTCGCCAATCGGCAGGAAACCGTCTTGTAAGGTGTGACCCAGCAAACCACTCCTACAGATATCGAGCGTTGCAGAAAGAAGAGGCTCACCATACTATCACTATAGGTCATGCCTCGGCCCTGGATGCTAAGAAGATTCGAGTTACAGTAGCCATAGAGAACCAACCCTGCCACATGGAGGTCGATTCGGGATCGTCCCTCTCGATGGTGTTGTGGAAGACATTAAAGCAGCTCATTCCTACCATCCAATGCCAAGACCTTCAAATGCAACGCCTTATCCTTAAAGATTACCAAGGGAATCGGATCCCTGTGGTCGGGTCTTGTCGAGTCCGCGTCTCGTTTAAAAAGCATACGGCATACTTACCTCTAACAATCATCGATAGGGACAGGCCTAGTTTGTTGGGCCTCCAATGGTTTGCGCCACTTGTCATCGAACTAGCCGGCATGAACCAAGTCAGTGATTGCGAGTGGGAGGAGGATCTTATGTCTGAATTCAGCGATATCTTCGCAGATCATCTGGGTGAGTATAAGGGGACCCCAATTTCATTCAGCCTCGACCCTAAGGTCGCCCCGATCCGTTTAAAGCCCCATCGAGTTCCGTTCGCCCTTAAGGCCAAGATAGATGAACAACTTGACAAACTAATTAAACAAGGGGTACTGCAACCCATTGATCATTCCCCATGGGAAACTCCTATTGTAACCCCCATTAAACCAGATGGGTCAATCCGAATCTGTGGGGACTACCGGGCCACTCTAAACCACACCCTCCAACAGAATGCGTATCCAGTGCCAGTGGTGCAGCACCTCCTTCATTCTCTGGGAGGTGGAAAGGTTTTCGCTAAGCTAGATTTAGCTCAAGCCTATCAACAATTGCCCGTGGACGATAAAACAGCCCAAGCTCAAACGATAGTAACGCACAGAGGTGCTTTTAAATGTACCCGATTGCAGTTTGGGGTGAGTGTGGCCCCAGGAATATTCCAAAGTTTAATGGAACGATTGCTACAGGGAATCAAGGGCGTGGTTCCGTATTTTGATGATGTATTGATTGCAGCTCCTAGTAAAAAAATTCTGCAGAATCGTTTAAAATGTGTTCTTAACAAATTCCAAGAAGCGGGATTGAAAGTAAAAAGGGATAAATGTCATCTGTATACCGACAGTGTTGAATTTCTAGGTTATCGCATTGATAGTCAGGGAATTCACCCAATTGAGAGTAAATTAAGGGCAATTAGAAATGCTCCCAGACCTCGTAACAAAACTGATCTTCAAGCATTTTTAGCCCTTATCAATTTCTACAATGTGTTTTTACCGCATAAGGCGACTGTGGCTGAACCATTACACCGGTTATTAGATAAGAAAGCATTATGGGTTTGGGGTTACCGAGAAGAAAAAGCGTTTAGAAATGTAAAAGATTTACTTACATCTGATTCTGTACTTATGCAATATAATGAAACATTACCCTTGGTTATAACTTGTGATGCCTCACCGTTTGGGGTGGGCGCTATTTTGAGCCATGTGCTACCTAATGGAAATGAGGCTCCCGTTGCATACTTTTCGAAGACTCTATCCCAGGCAGAACGTAACTATGGACAAATAGACAAGGAGGCTCTTGCAATTGTGTCAGCCGTAAAAAAATTCCATGAGTATGTATATGGAAGGACATTTACAATTGTAACCGACCACAAACCTTTATTGGGGATAATCGCTGGGGACAAACTAACCCCCTATATATTGTCCCCAAGAATGACTCGTTGGTCAGAGTTCGTAGCTGCTTATAATTATTGATTGTTACATCGACTGGGGAAAGCCATTCCCCATGCTGACGCACTCAGCAGAGCACCGCTACCAGAGGCCCTCGACGATCCGGCACCAACAGTATCGGCGTTACAAATCGAAACGCTCAACTCGCCTCCTATGACCGCTCGAGATATCGCGAGGGAGACCAGATGAGACCACACCCTAGCATGAGTCCTAGGCTGGGTAGAGCATGGATGGCCATTGGACCAGATCCCAGATGACTTCGCGTCATTTAAAACAAGACAGACTGAACTTTTTTCACAAAAAGGCTGCATTATCTGGGGCGATAGAGTCGTCGTCCCAGAACAACTCCAAAAGACGCTGTTACAAATCTTGCACGATGGACATCCCAGGATCGTGCGAATGAAGGCACTCGCACGGAGCTATACTTGGTGGCCAGGCATGGACCGACACATTGAGCAATGGGTCAAGGCCTGCACCAAGTGCCAACAAACCAGCAACGCACCGCCAAAAGCTGCACCGACCGAATGGAGACACCACGTGGACCCTGGTCCAGAATCCACCTGGATTTTGCAGGGCCGATCAAAGGACAGACATTGCTGTTGACTGTCGATGCATACTCTAATTGGTTAGAAATTCATCGAATGGCCAATACAACCTCCGAGGCAGTCATTAAAGTCCTCAATAGACTCTTTGCAACTCATGGATTGCCAGACGTCCTGGTGTCCGATAACGGACCACAGTTTACAGCACTAATGTTTGAACAGTACCTTGCTGACAACGGCATCCTCCATGCACTCACCTCGCCGGCGCATCCTGCTACCAACGGCCGAGCGGAACGCATAGTACAGTTTGTAAAAAAGACTTTACAAAAGATGGACTATGATAATCTTGACGAAAAAATAAACCGCATTCTACTTCTACAACACATCACTCCGCACAGCGAAACCGGCAGAACTCCCGCTGAACTTCTCATGGGGCGAAAACTCTGTTCCCGCCTCGACTGACTGCACCCTGCTTACGAGCCAGAAAAGCCTCCAGGATCCAGCGGACGCTACCGTACCTTCAAGGTAGGCGACCCCGTTTATGCAAGAAATTTATCGGGCGACCCAGTTTGGATTGAAGCAACGGTAATACGCGAGACTGGGCCCAGATCCTATATTGTAAAATGTATTGATGAGAGACTATGGAAAAGACATCTTGACCAATTACGGTCACAACTTATAACGGCTAGCCAACAACTTCCCAACGACCAAACTGAGAGGGGGGGAAGGAAGAGAAGATGACGATATGCCAGGAAACCTGTTCCAGGAAAGCGATGAATCAAGTGAAACCCAGGAAATGGAGCAGGAAGAAGAATCGTACGCTCCAAGGGAAATCACACCAGAACGAGAAGCTGAGCCACTACAAAACAACACCCTACCTCAACGGGACTGCACGCAGCCAGTCCAAAGAAAATCTGACAGACCCAAGAGACAACCGTCCTATTTAAAGGACTACATAGTCACAAACTAATTGTGAAGCCAGGGGGAAGGGGTGTTATGTATGTAAATAGTTGAATAAAGGCAAGCTTGGGGTAAAGTGCAGGGTTCTGGCCCTGCACTTCTGATTGGGTGTTAAGCGGCTAGATCGGATTGGTCGGGTTCTGAGAATCTGATTGGCCCTTAACAAAGGACTCTTATTGGTACTGGAGCTAGCGTTTCACAGCTCCTATTGGTTATTTCACATTAGCATTGCCTATATAAAGCAGAGTTGTTGTTATACAAGTTAGAAGTCACTGTGCAATAAAGAGTTGAAAGTTCACCAACTAAGACTGTCTCCATTCATTCTACCCATGCCTGAATCTATGACAGTATCTAGGGTATATTCTTGTGGTTTGGTTACCTGCAGTTTATCAAATGAGTCTAAACATCATCTGTTCAGACTTAAGTAAAATATTCAAGGAGGCCTTAGCAAGAGCAGCTGCATAAGCCTGGTAGAGTTGTGCTGAGATTACTCTCCAATTCCAGTGTTAGCCCACTTGACCACCATTGTAATTGAATATGAAATTTTAATACAGAATATACTCACAAATATACAAAATTGGAACAATGCAGGATTATTAAATAATATACTGGAATTAGAAGAATAGTTTGTCTGAGACGAATGAGACTCAGTTTGAAATACAAACATGTATCTGCCATTTTGTGACATCAAACACAGAGATATTGTGTTCAAATATGTATTGTGTCAGCTTAAAGTTGGTAATGAATTATCATCCCTTGAATAATCAAAATTATGCAGTTGAGACTGAGTGTCAATTCTGAACCTCCATGAAATACCCTGGATTGAAGTGATGAAGAGAACTGATTCCTTCTCCTATTTTTTATTTGATTTATATGGCTCACTCTACTCTATTTAATGATAGATTACAGTTTCAAACCACTAGCTGGGCAAAGTGTTGAGGAAAATAAATCAGAGCTAAACTCATGTGGGAAATGTTCACCACTTCAAACCCTCCATGACAAACAAATTTCCAGTGAATGATCTTCAATGTAATGCAAACAAGATATTGTGGTGACTTGGAAGTTGGGTTTGTTACAGAGCTGAGGTCTGCATACTCACACAGAACACACACCATTTTTGTGGAAGGAATATAAAGGCCTCCATTGTCCCTTTCAAGCCAGTTGGATACCCAATCATTCCAACTCCCTTGGAAAAATGGAGGCATGGTGTTTGCCACTCCCCAACTCATTCCAATGACAGCGAAACATTCTCCAGGCTTGCTGTTTTCTGTGTTTAGACTCACTTCACCCTGACATGTGCTGACACAAAACAGCAGTGTCAGAAGGCCATGAAGAAAAGCTTTCATCAGCTGTCACTTCTCATTACAGTGGGCATGACATGGAAATGCACTTGCAGTGCCCTTGATGGCTTGGGAGTTCGGTCAAGGCCCTGAAAAGAGACGCTCTCATTGCTTACAAGGAAACAAAGTAATTGGCTTTTCAACCCCCATCTCCTTCTTGCTCCATTGATCATTTCCCATTTAATTCATCCTGTTGGCTCCTGGGGAGGTCAAGATTTCTGGCATAAGTTTACCTGACTTCTGCTGTGTAGACACTTTTGCCACTTTTGCCACTTTTGGCATGTGTGCACCTCAAGCTGATGCCTGGGACAGCTCCATCAATGTCGATTCCCATGGGCTCAAGGATGAACTTGCTTCCAAATTAAATATTATGTAGTTCTATTTTCCATAGAACATGCTATAGTTGAAGTCCAGTCTACTTAACATGAGGAAAAGTATATGCTGGTACTGTTAGAACATTAATTGACCTCTTATCCCCAGAGCACTTGGCTTTATGTATTTTATGTAATATAGGTAGTCACCTGAATGAAAAGGTAGCTTCTGTCTCCTTATAGAGCAACTCTGTAGAAATAGAAAATATAAATAATATTTAGAGTACCTGGTTAGCTATTTTCCCATCTGCATTAAAATAGCATGGTTTTTACTACTAACTGTGTTAAGTTCTGCGCATGGGTGCAAGGAACGGAGACGAGGCAGTGAACAGTGAACTTCAACTCTTTATTAATCATACTGAACAGAGCAAAACCCTAGGGCAGCAGCAGTCCTTTTATAGGGATGACTGCTGACCTATTAGCCAATGAGAAACATGGAAGTGTTAAACCCTTGAACCAATGAGAGTTGGCCCATTAACAGCCAATCAGATTTCCCAGAAAGACCCAATCTGATATCGCTATTATCGGCCAATCAGAAGTGCAGGATTAGAACCCTGCTTTTTCTTAAGGTAGTTAAAACTTTATTAAACGCCTTTATTAGTTCATAACAAACTGCTTCCTCATATACATAAAAAATAGTCAGAGAAAACACAAAAAATAATTTAGTTTCACATGAACAATTTATTGCAAAAAAAATTAGGTCAGGGTAAGGATGAAGAACTGCTTGCATAATCCATATACACCACATAAGTACACAAATAGATACAAACCACAAAATCTACAAGGTAGATCAAAGGTAGGTACATCAAAGTTCAAGACACAATTCCTGAAAATTAGTGGGTTTTGGTTATTGGTTATTGGACAAGAAGCAGATGACAACTTCAAATTTTAAACAGACTTGATAAAGTTTTTTTTTTTTTAAATTAAGACCAGTAAAAAATGCAGTTTCCTCCTATATACCCAAAACATTTCATGCCTACCCCTGCTATAGATAATCAGAGAACATTTTGTAGAGACTTAAAAAGCACATTTTACCATTCAGTATCTAAATCTTCACATAAACATCAGAAATAGACATTTGCATCTAAATATTAGCACTGCATCAAAAATTGACTTTGTTGATTTACATTTATTTAATCGTATTTTCCCATTCTGGTCATAGCATCTACTTCAATGGCACCAAAACCCTAGCCACTGTAGAAAACCCCAGCTACATAATTTTCAGAGAAGCCATAGAGATTGAAAAAAGACCTGAAAGCATGAATAGAAGAGATGATTCCACCAGACTGTCAATTATCTGGAAGCCTGCACTCTCAAACAAAAAAATATCCACACCACAAGCCAGGCAAACACTGGGCACAAACAGAACCCCCTGATACCTCCAGCTCAAACACACCCCAGCCAGGCACCCAGATGAAACCTAGCTTCCTAATAAATGATAGCCATCCATTTACTCGGAGCCAAGCCACATTAAAAACCTCCAATACAGGAAACACAATGTTGCCAGCCAATCAAGACAAAGAAAGCTACAAAACAGACAGAAGATATTAGAATCACCAATCAAGCAAAACACAGCAAACTCCAAGAACAATAAACACAGACCAAGACTCCCAACCAATCAGGATGAAGAAAAAACCATTCTGGCACAGCAGTAGGCTAGCCCCAAATTTAAAACTGAAACAATTGTAAAAGTCTGACTCACAGACAAACACAATACAGAAGCCTGATGATGGCAGATGAGAATCTGCCGAAACTTTGCTACAACTTTAAGAACAACTGTAATGACGTGGGAAAATACCCGAACAAAGCTGAATACCATACATACATACATACATACATACATACATGCATACACACATACATATATAATCTCCAATTTATGTACATGTTGAAACTCAGTTTTATTCACTTCTACATTTGACATCTCATGACAATAGCATGCTGGCACTTCTTGTTTTGCCTTTAAGACAGTCATACAATCTTTTTGGCAACATTTATGTGAAATAGTTTAACATTGCATTCTTCGTAGGACTGAGATAAAATCTGGTCCAAAGTCATCCACGTGACTTCATTAATTTGACATGCACACATTTGTTTGTGTATGTGTGTCTGTGGGGACCACTGTAATCATAGCATGGCAAGTGATTCTGTAGCCCAGACAGGAAACACAGACATGAGCTACTTTCACTTTGTGATAATTTTATATTAAGAGAATATTGCAAGTCTGAACATACAGTATATTTCTCCCCATGTCCCCTTTTCAAGCTAAGAAACTAGGAAAGGCCTTTCTGAACCACTTGATGTCAAGGTTCCAAGTAATATATCCCATTCAATAAGAACTCAGAACCAAGCAAATTCTTCAAAGAACATTTTATTAGGACATTTCAAATTGGCACATTCCTGGTGGAAAACTGGCTCTAAGTTGTCATTAGTTTTACAACCAATTAAAAATAAAACTTTGTCATTTCCCGCCCCCCAGAATCTCCAGTCACATGGTCCAATCAGCATACAGCCCAGTTTCTGGGTGACCTCAGCCTCCACCTTTCAAATAACTGCATCGGTGTCCTTGATTCCCAAGTGAAAGAATTTTATTTAGCTACAACACCCCATCTATCTCTACACACCACTCCCTGGCCCCTTTGCTCCAGGCTGTGTCAATCTTGAAGCAGTGAGAAGAGAAACCTCCCTAGAGAAAACTGCAAAAAAAAAAAAAAAATGGCCAACTTCAGTTCAGCCAATTTCAGGGTTGACACTTGACTGGCCCATATTCCTGCTGGAGGCTAAGTTGCCTAAGTTGCCTCTCATGTGACCAGTCCTTTGGCTGTGTCTCTTTGCCCTGTTTCCTCAAAGACATTCCCACATATCATTCTATATATATCAGATATATTCTATCTATCAGTCTGCACATGTTCCTCCTGGTTGATTGGATACTGGCCGGCAAAGTCTCTAGATCAGAGATCCTAGCTTGCAAAGAATATGAAGCATGCACTGGAGTAAAACTGTGCTTTGGTGCACTTATAGCCTATTGCTTAAAATGTCCCATATGAATCAGTTAGGTTCCCATGTGAATCAGTTATGTTCTTTTGTTCCTATGTTTGTTCACAAGGAACGCTGCATGTGGTATAAATACAACTAAGGCTTACTGAATTTTTCTACATAATCTCTATCTTGCTAAAAAAAAAAACATTAGTTGTCAATAGCTATGATGAATGGCAGAAATCAGTATTTAAGAGGCCACCTAATGACAACCTTGGCATGTTAGGAATACCATGACTTGGAATGTAAAGGGAGTTAATGGTAAAGAGAATGAAATAACAAGTAAAATGAAAGAAAAAATATAGATGCCAAGTGTCTGACAAATTGAGAGAAATGGAAAGAATTTAATCCATCTGAATGAAGGGATCTAATCATATGGAGTGGAATTCAAGAATTCATGCAAGGAAGTGAAGATTTGGATTTAATTATGAATGAAATAGCTAAGTATATATCAGAACATATGATTTGGTGTCAACTACAAGGTTAACAAAAGGTTGTTAGTCCTCAATACAATTTCCCTAGTAATAGTATTATTTCAACTAGAGCTAAAGCAAATCACTTAATATTATAATGATCAAAATCATTATAATAGTAGCTACAAACACAAATTGATCCAAAGTTGACAAATTCTATGAGAAGTTGAAGCATCTTGCCAATATAGTACCAAAACACTTGCTCTCTGGACCTTGTACTCTCTGAGATTAAAATGATCCCAATTCTGCTGGTATTTTGAAAAATTCTGAAAGCTGAAAGGCCAAGGCCATGGGTGCTGGGCAGGTAGGTGGTTCATGAGATGTTATTCTTACCATTGAATATTTATTGGTTTTGCGGGTTTTTATACATCTGCTGATACTGTTTTTTTACAAAATAGTTTTAATGTGTTAGTTGCCAGAATCCCCTCTGGTTTTTGGAATTATTTGTACCAATGATGAGTTGAAATGTGGTTGCTGAATGCAACAAGAGTGATATATATTGGACTTAAAGGATGTGGAAAGAAAAAATAATAATCTTAACAACTGGTTCAAAACTGAGGAGGCAGAAAAACAAAGCCAGGTACTGCCTTTTGGCTGTTTTAACACAAGATTTAAACACTGAAATACTGTAATCCTCTAAAAGGGTAAATGAATTTATTCAGCTGCCATGATCAGTAAAACTAAATAATCAATAAAATTGTTGTGATCGGCAAATGCTTTTGAAGTTTTGATGGTGGTTACAGCCACTGGTTTAGCCATCTATCGAAACTATGTTCCAGGATTTGTTCCCCATGTTATCTATGCAAGTCTACTGTGAGCTTTCCCAGACAAATTGGAAATAAGCTTTGCTATGCTTATATTTTCCATGCAACCTTTTCCAATTTTAAGAAGATTCTAAGTTTCTTATGACCCATCTTGGAGGGCTTAACATCCATTGTGAGAAATTCTAGTTTAATGTATTTAGAAATAAATGTGTAGGGAATGTTTGTGATAACACGAAAGAGATTGTAGCTAGAGATGTGAATGTGTGTATTTGCAGTGAATGTTTCATTGTTGATTGAGAAGCTCAGTGATTTGCAGAGAATGGCAAATACAGGAATCATGCCAATGGCAGAATGTATCAGTAACATGATACAGAAAGGACCTTGAATTTTATATTAATGGTGAAAAAGTAGAGAAAGCTGATACATTTGTATACCTTAGTAGAATGTTGATTCAAGATGAGGAAAAGGATGAAGAAATGTCAGTCATGCAAATATTTGTAGAAAAATCGTGGATAGCATGTTGCTAGGATGTGCTTGAAGGAAACAAAACTGCTTTGCATAAAAGCCTGCTTCTGCCCACTTTGTTAGTAAGAAGAGGGAACAGTGTCTATTAGGAGACACATAAAAGTTAGTTGAATGCAGTGAGAATGGGGTACTTTAGTGTTTATTACAAAAGAACAAGAGCTGGAGTCAAGAATGAATGGTTCTGAGTGAATATGGATTGAATACAAAAGAGAGTAATCAGTATGAAAGAAGATGTGAGTTTGATTATAGAGAGAGAACAAATGAGGATCATATTGCAAACTCATCATGCTATTCCTTGTAGGAATAAGCAATGCTTTGCAAAGCACAGAAAGGTAGTAAAAAATAGCAGGCCAAAGGAATTAAAGATGTGAGATATGAAAGGAGATAGTGTATAGTTAAATCTAGTTTACATTAACATTTACTATAACCATCTATATTTATCCCATCTTGAAAAACACCTTTGCTTCCATCATGTATTGTCCTTTATTCTTTACATTTTTCGCTTTCTTGAGGATGTCATCAACTCCATCCATTGTGGATTTTCTTCTTCCTCTTAGTCCATTCATTTTTCTTTTATTGTCCTCCTTCATCACAACCAAACCTTACAGCAGGGCATTTCTTTCCTATTGGCTGCCACCTTACTGGCACCAGTATGTTTCAAAAAGGACAAAATGATGGAAGGGGCATAACATCATGAAACCCTGTCTTTTTCTAGAAGCATTACAATATCTATTTGCCTTTTAATTCCTCTCCAAAGATGCTGGCTTTTTTCAGCATCTGACCTTTTTTCATCAATCTGCAAATTTAGCAGTGATATATTTTTGATCCCACTTCTCATTTTAGCAACCCCACAGCTTAAATATCCCATCTTCAACTTACTTGCGTGTTTATTTTATATTATTTTATATTTTTATTACTTTTATATTTCATTTCCATATGCTGAAATAGACTGAAGTTATGCAGATTTGTTTCAAAGTTCATTCTTCATAACATACTACAGGCTATTTACTACTTTTCTTGTTTTAAATTTAAAGTATTTCAATCTAGATTTCTAAGATGGCATCAGGCAAAAATTGTTGCAGATGGATTTCATTCACAGTGGGACTTCAGAATCTTCTACCTTATCCTAGATGAGTAAAAAGTTCTCTTGAATTACTCAAATTGTATTAGATGTATTAGATTTAGACATTGCACTAGTTTAGGCTAAGGAGCAGCACAATGCCAGCTAGAACTCTGGCAAGTATATGAACATACATTGTCTGTGCCTATGAAACAAGTTGTTTCCAAATAAGGAGTTGACAAGGCATCAAAGTGTGGCTGCTTCCTTTTCTGTCTTGCTCCATGAATAAAAGATTTTATTTTTTGCTTTACTTGTGCTGTTCTGACAATAACTAGCAAACAGCAACACCTGCAAAAACATCAATTGAGAGCTTCTCTCACTACAGCTGCTGCATATCTCAGCAGAACCTTTAATAGATATACACCTTGCTAATGCAAGGAGGGAAGGGGGGGCAGGAGGAAAGGAATTAAAAATGTGTTTAAGCATTCAGCTCTTTCAGGAACTTCTTTTGGGGAATCCAAATGCTTCTGGCAAGAGCTGTTGCCCAGAATATTTGTGGTGGGCTATGGATGCTTTGATCCCATGTTAAATATCAGAGGGTGAGCTCTACTTTGAACAAATGTCTGTGTTTATAATATCAGCTTAGGCATCTGCATTCATCAAAGGAAAACATATCCCTTCTTGTTCTTGCTCTTATTTTGCTTTTTCTTCACTATTGTCAAGCATCTGTATGTTTTCTTTATAGCAAAAGCTGCTGGGCTGGAGATGCAGTTGGGGAAATAACCAAGGAGAGTATGCACAAAAGAAAATGTAATAGAGTACAGCAAAAGGAGAACCGATATTTATAAATTTTTTCAATCCTGGAAGGGGTACTGATACGTCTCTATGCTTTGTACAGCTATTGTGCACTGCTCTTACTGTGTGTGAGAAAGTAATCTATTCACGGAATGTTCTAGACCAGCAAGGATTCTTATTGTGCTGGTGGGGGTGGGTGGGCTTGCAAGACCTCTCCCTCCCTTTGTTAGGCAGCTTTGATGAACAAGAATGGCACTTATTGATTTGGGGAGATCCAATGGCCGCATTGGGTGGGGCAGCAGTGCAAAGTGAGGCTTGATAATTCCTCCTCCCTTGGCATTTTTCAGGATTGTTTTTTAAAGTATGGAAGATTATTTTAAGGAATGACGACTTTCCCACCTCAGAATGGGTCATTAGGTTTTGCAAATTCTAAACAAGGGTGTTTGAGGGTGCAGAAAAGGAATTTGGGTCACATGCTGCTGTCAGAGCTCATGTTGCTATTCATACTATAGTTGTCCAGCCCATTATACCAAAGGGTAAATAATACCACATAAACTCGCAAGCTCTCACACAGCTGGCTAAATTATGACATTTAGTTAATGGAATAATTTATTAAACATGTATGCTGCCCAATTCTCAATAAACATGGAAGGCTCAGAACCATAAAAGAAATTGCAACCAAATCAATAAAACATAAACATTAAAGTTGGCACGCATGATGAAAGAAGAGGCTTTTCAATCTTCATGGTTATTCTAAACAACAGCAGAATGGATGCCATCCAGATTGTGAAGGGAACCTCATTCAAGAGGGCAGAGAAGACATACTTTTGGGGTCCTGAGAGATTATGGTGTTTCTTTTTTTCATTGGCTCCCCCCACCCAAATATATACTAAATCTGATCATATTCTGTTTTGTTTCAGAGAGATGTTCTGCTGACAAATGGATGGGCAGTCAAAATCCCAATTCGCTTTACATATTTTCTTTCAAACCTTCCATTAAATTGGAAAGATTAAAAATGGCCTGATTGAATCTGGTTCATTGGCCACCAAAAACCTTCATCTACTTAAATTGTGTGCCTTATATTCACCCAGAACTTTCCAGAAATCAGGTTTTGTGTCCTTCTCCCACAAATTATTAAGACAGAGAGCCACACAAGTTGCCTTAGGTAGTCATCAGCTTATAAACCAGAATATAGAAGCTGTAGAATAATTTTTTGCAGACCTTCTGTTTCAAAGAATGCTATTTAAAGGAATAGATGAGAAACTTGCATTTTTCTGTTAATCTGACCAAAGATCAAAGGCTACAACTGTACACACAGATCCCAAGATGATCTCAGTCACTTATTCAGGTTGCAAAAGATTTAGTCCTCCACACTATATTAGTAAGTTCAGAATGAGCCAGGTCCACATCTATTATCTATATATCATAGCAGCTGCTTTTTGTAGCTTCTCTTTTGTTTTTAGGAATAAAACCTCAAATATGTAAACCTAGGTTTGTGCCGATGGTATCAAAGATATGGAAATGCTCTTGTCCTCATTTTGTTGCATGTGGAGGCCAAACACACCTCCCCCAGCCAACCCAATTTCTGGCAAAAAAGATTAGACTTCCAAAGGTTTTATGGAGCTTTCAAGTGACATGTTTTAATATCTAAAAAAATTCATCAGAAGAATATGGATGTGGATTAGATAGGAAAAAATATGCACATTTACATATTTATGCAATTTATAGGCAAATACTTGCTTGCATTCAGTACAGATAAGATGTGACAATTCTATTTCCCTGTGTAATTATAGAAATTTTAACTTTAAAACAGAGTGCCTACTCACTTTGATATTCTGGCTGTCCATTTCTATCTGTGCTTCTAGAATCTGATGTGGATCTGCTAAGAGAATCTTCTGACTGACCACAATGCATTTTAGCAGATTTCATCTTACAAGTCATACTTTTAACAACTTTGTAAGTAAATCTGCCAATTTCATATACAGACAAATGCCTTCATGTACTGAAATATATGTCTGAAAAGATAGCCTGATGTTAAAGTGCTGATTTAGAACCAAGAAGGTTCAAATCCTCCCATAAACCTGGAGACTCACTAGGTGATTTTGGACCAGCCATTTTTATTTTGTACAGCAAGAGGGAATGCTGTATACACCATCTCAAACTCCTGAGGAAAACTGGATATAAATCAAGTAAATATTTAATAAATGCCAAGAGCCAATTCTGAGACAACAATTTATCATAAACATCATTAAAAAAATAAAATCTCAATGAGATGGGTGACATAGAAGTTTAATGATAAATAAATAATAAACTGCTCTGTAGTTTATTGAGAGTAAGATTGGCCTAGTGATCAAAATGCCGGCCTAGAAACTAGGAGATCATGAATTGTAGTCCCGCCGTAGCCAGCTGGGTGACTTTGGGCCAGTCACTCTTTCAGCCCTAGATAGCAGGCAATGGCAAACCATTTCTGAAATCTTGTCAAGAACTAATAATAGCTGTTGCCAGGAGTCAACACTGACTCAAAAGGCCTTCTCTGCATCAAAAAAAAGTTTATTAACCAAGTGAGCATTTTGTATATTTTTGAAAAGAAGGTCACCGCTGAGGCTTTGGTTATTTTTCTTGGCTTTGCTAGTAATCAGGCTAGACTGGAGAAACAATTAAATATATTTACAGTTCTCTGAAATGGAAGAAGCATTTTTACTGTTTTGTGTTCTGATAAACAAGTTGAGAAGCAAGGCTTGCTCCTTAAAGCCAAATTGGAACCACCACAGAGAGAGGCTTCCCAGATTGATTATTCTAGTTCAATGAGCTAGAACCAAGCCATCACAACCCTGGACTTTCCACACTTGACAGGTACCACAAAGTTTTCCAAATTAGTTTGTAAAGGAATGACAGCTGCCAGCTGAATTACATATTGCTGGCAGGAGACATGTGGGAAGGTGTATAAAAAGAAAAGAATCCACAGTTTGGTTCTTAGTAGATCAGCAAAGAAATTTCTGAATTAAATATTTTGACTCTATTTTCTCACAGGGTTTTCCTAAGTGATGATAATGATGCAAGCTTTGTCACTAAGTTTGCATAATGAGACAGGCAACATATAAATTAAATAAATATATTGTCTAGTATTCCTTTCAAAAATAACCCCTTAAAAAAACAACAACAACCCAATAGCCTGGAGAAATTCATGTTGATTCCTACTACTATTACAGCTGTAGTAATAGTAGTTGACTCATAGCATTTTTATCTTTTGGAAGACCAGAAGTCAGTTCCTAGGATGCAATACCCTTGTAGACAGTTTATTAGAATGCTACAGATATGCAGTTGCTACTCATTTGTTTCATGAAATATAGCTAACCCATTTCTTGCTGAGATCAAATGCTTCTGCTTCAGAGCTACCATTTATCAAACCACAATCTATCATTTCTGGGAAACTGTGATTTATTTCGCTCTGATTTAGTGTATTATCTGTAATTGTGTAAGTACCTGTGTCAGATCTAATAATAAAATGAAACATCTATGCTCTCCATTCCATATTATGTTCTTTACAGAGGAGCACACAGAGACCCTTAATGGATACAGAAGTGATTATAAATTGGGGTTTTTTGTAGCTCATTGAATTGGAACAATCCAATATTAAAATGGCATATTCCAATCTGATGGGAAGCGTCTTGAGACTATTCAACTTCCAGTAAATTCTTTCTGATGTCAAAACATTTCTAGTAAGGTCAGTGGCATCTGCCAGAGTTGTGGTGCCAAAATGACAGCACCCATGTAATGATATAACAATTCTGGGATGTTTAGGATGTTTGCCTTAGGTCATCGTGTCTTTATTACTCTGGGTTCCTGTGGAATGAATAAGTAACTTTTACTGTATGAGTAAAAGTTGTGCTAACTCAGGGATAAAACACAGCAAGCAATTTTTTAGACTTCAAGAGCTCTTCATTACCCAACATAGGTTTAAAAAATTAGAAAAGGGGGATAGGAGGAGAGAGAGAGACACAGAGAGGGATGACTTCAAGTTATGGCTGCCACATTCTTTTTCAAGGTACTTAATCATTTCTTCTATCATGATTGTTATTGATTGTGCAGAATTTTTAGTTATATTTTACATGTTTTACGTGGGCCTGTTTCTTGATCATTTTATTCACAGCTTTTCAAAATTCTTCTTAGCTATTTTGAAACAGTCTAATAATCAGACCAATGGAGAAAGCATGTAGACCTAACTTTAAAAAATAACAACAATATACTGTATATTATTTTTCCTTGCTATTCAGTCTATCTTTCTTTGCTCTGTTCCTCTGGAAGGATCTAATTCTACCCCTGTTGTTTATTTAGCTATTTCCTGACCTTGTTGCAATTCTAAGCCACATACAAGAGAAACATAGGGACCCACCAATTCTCTCCTTTTGAGTTTGCCTATAGGTTTGACCCCTTTTTCTGCTGGGATCTTTCATTTCAACAGCTTCCTTCCTGATCCTGTTTGGCTGGAAGGATCAGTCAAAACAGGCAGAGCTTTGATGCAGTTGTTTATACTGACAACCTGTTATTTCAGTTTTCTTTCTAGCTAGAAGTCTGCCTTTATTGACCTGGCAAGATGTTGCTATGCATTTTTCACAGGGCTTCCCCTCTCTGGTGTCTTTTTCTCCATCTACACACAGTCAAAATGATACTATCAGAAAAGGGGGTGTGTGGTATTGTCTTGAAGTTTTATCAGCAGATAAAAGGCATTTGTGAAGAAAAGATCATACAAAGTCATTGATGGTGCTCAAAGGAGGCCCAGCCAATTGACCCTATTTCAAATAGATTCTCTTCAGTGTTCTTTCCATTTGAAATCACTATGTAGTGCAGGCAGATTTTCTAAAGTAAAACAAACAAAACTATTTTCCAATAAAGAACAAAATTAAAGAACAAAAGCCACCTTTTATTTCAAAGGCTTTTCATTAGAAGAAAGTTAATAGGTTTCAATACTGGAGCCTCTTAAACATGTATGGACCTGCTGAGCTTCTATTAGACAAAATGGACATGAGGGAGATACAGCAATTGTACTTAACAAATATATGACAATGCTTTATGTTAAACTGGAAGGAAGAGTTGAATAGCATAACCACAGGAGCCAATTCTGTTCAACATGTACTTTTAAATGACTTGGAAGAGGGATTAAAAAATATAATTATCAATTTTTCGGGCTACGCAAAGATAGCAATTCAGAATAGATTGTCTTTTTATCTCTTTTTTATTTTATTTTATGAAGTGCAACCAAAAGCATTGCAGTGCTAATAAAAACAGAAAAAAATAATGCAATAAATGACTGATATTTGTAGGAACTGAAAATATTAATATGGAATTAGCTTATTCCTTTAACATATTAAATCTAACCATATTGCACTATCTTGTCAGGTTTGATACATTATGTTATTTTGTTGCAATGCTATTTATATAATATGCTTAGATTCTTAATATTTTATTATGTAAGTAGTATTGTAGTGTTAAATGCAGATTTAAAAAGTAGAAAACAAAAAAAATGGACATTCTTTCAATATCAATATCAGTTTTATTGTTAATGCTACAAACCTTAGAAGAGATTCTCAAGTTTCAGGAGAACTGGGATAATCTGCTTCAATAAGCAGAAACTCGCAGAAGAATCAAGAAGTTAAAAAATCAAGTAGGCTTCCAGAGCCAACACTTAAAGCAGCCCAACTCTGATTTGTCTTTTGCCTGCTGCATCACACTGCTTGCATATTCAACCAGTGGTCCAATTACACTCTTGAATTCTTCTCACATGCTTTGTGAGAATGTATGAGAATGCACCATAAACCATGATGGTGCATTGGTTAGAATGTAATATTGCAGGCTAATTCTGCTGACTGCCAGGAGTTTGATCCTCATTGGCTCAAGATTGACTCAATCTTTCATCCTTCTAAAAATGGTAAAATGAAGACCCAGATTGTTGGAGGCAACATGCTGACTTTGTAAACTGTTTAAACAGGGCTGTAAAGCACTATGAAGTGGTATATAATTCTAAGTGCTATTGCTATTGCTGCCAGATAAGTCCATTCCATATCTGCACTTTGTTTGCTTTGTCCTGTCCAGACATGCTTCTTTACTCCTGTTACTGCTGACCATCATTCCTTTGAATCTGAACAATATTCAGGCCTCTCAAGAAGCCGAATGGCAATTCTGTATTTCAAGGCATTAGCAAATCCTGAACAATATTCAGGCCTCTCAAGAAGCCGAATGGCAATTCTGTATTCCAAGGCATTAGCAAATCCTGTAGCTAGGTGTCATCTGTACATTTGATTAAAATCCCTTCTAATCCTTCACATGGGACATTAATAAAAATGTTGAATAGTAATAGCCAGCAGATAGACTCTGGTGGGGTCCTAATTGATACCTTCCCTGTAGAACCATTTAAGAGAATGTTTTGGATATACCTATTTACTAAGCCACCCTCTATTCAACAGCCATTAAATTGTCCGAAAGATTGTAATGGGATATCTTGTCAAATACTTAACTGAACTCAAGGTATATGCTATCTACACCAGTCATTTGCTCACTAAAGTAGTCCCCCCCCCCACAAGGGGATGCGACTTATTTTGGCAAAGTCATGATTATTCGGATAATGGCAGGATTTTTTTCCTAAGTGCTTGCTGACATGCTGCTTGGCAATTTCTCCTTACCTGATGCAGATATTAAGCCAATGCCTCTGTAATTTTTAAGGGTCTTCTCATCCCATTTTTCAAACTTTTATAATTGCGTTTTTTCCAGGCTTTGGTACTTTACTTGTTCTCCAAGAGCTTCCGGAGATTATAGTAAATTCTGAAAGATCTTTCAATATCCTGTAGATATAATTTGCCTGGCCTTGGAGACCTGAATTTGTGTAAAATGATAAAGTGGGCTCTTAGAATCAATCTCCATCCCTTTTTTTAATTATGTTAAAAAGTGTTCTTTCCTACTGCGAAAAGATAAATGCAAAGAAAGTGTTAGCAATCCTACCTTCTTTGCTTTTGAAATTGTTTTAATCATTTTCTTCATTATTTCCACTATCTTATAATTTCACATTTTTGTTTCTTAACAAGAGATTAGCTCATAATCTGTTAATCAGTTTTCTGGGAAAAAAAGACAAATACTTGTAGAGGTAAAATTATATCCTGTGTGTTGTTATATTTTCTCTTTAGGCCTTTCTTTTTTAATTCTTCTATTTTCTCTATAGCAAAATTCTAGGGCCAATACAAAGATTAACACAGATGAATGTGTCTATCTGATGCCTTTTGTTTATTCGAATGGCAATGGCAATATTCTATTTGCACATATTTTTGCTTTCAGATTTAAATAGTTTGTAGACATTTCTTAAAAGATAAGCCATACGTGAAAACCAATAAGCTACAAATAAAAACAAATATTTACTGCTGAATGATTTCTCATCTCCACTGCTTACTTTAAATCCAGAAATTAAGTTCTATCTTGTTCTAATCATCTCTTTCATTCTAATTGCCCTATAATCATGTGGGTTATTTACTTATTGTTTTTTTTTTTTTATGTCTAGACAAGTCCCTGCAGGTTTCATGGCAAGAATTTAGAAGTTATTTGCCATTACCTGCTATGTAAGACTGAGGGAGAGTGACTAGACCATGGTTACCTAGCTGGCTTTCATGCCTAAAGTGGGACTAGAACTTATGGGTTCTAGTCTGGTGTTTTAACCATTATACCAAACTAATTCTCATTTGCCTTTTATAGAGCAACAAATGAATAACCTGCAAGAAGGAATACAAAGATGGTTACATAGACATCAGCTTTGCCCTGAAAGTCAGAAAGTAGTGGAAAACAAATTCAAGATTATCCCATCTTGGTTCTCTTTAGTGTAAAAGAGAGAGGAAAAACCCTGCCAGAGTTTGAATACCTAATTATTATATCCCAAAATAAAATAGAATTCCAGTAGTTTCCTCCTGGAATAAAGCATAACTTTTGTTTTGATAAATAAGAAATAAGAGTAAGACATCATCTAAACATTCTTACCCCAGAAGCTGATGAGTGTGATGAATTAGGATAGCTAATGTTGGTGGCTGGAGAAAATAAAGATCAACAGTTGCCACTATAAAAAGGATTGGTACTGGTATGAGGGATGTAATATGGTGGATGATTAGGAGATAACCATTCCTGGCTTTCCACTTACAAATTGCACCTTCTGGAGATGATCTGCCAACGTTCATACTTCCAGAGCCTTTCCCTTCTCCCAGAAGGGAACTATTGCATAGTTTATACAAATTTTAACTTCTTGTATGAACAGATTTATGGTAGGTATACAATAGATTTTTTATTTTTATTTTTATAACCCTGTAATTTCTTGCTTCAGGGTGGGGTTGGGGCAACTGAATAGAACTGAGTATTTATTTGCCAGATACACTTCTTCACCCCTTTGTGGAGTTTGCAGCAAATATTTTCTCTTTGTGCCCTGATAGAGAAACATCTGTCGCTGCCTGTGATTGAATTTTCAACCTCCAAATGGGCCAGAATCTTTATTACTGGGCCACCGTACTGCTCATATGTATACAATAGATTAATGTGGCAAAATTAACATATTTTGTTCAGTTTAAAGAAAAAGAATCCATCGGCCAAAGTTTTGGAAAATTAATCATGTGTATTGAATTTTGCAAAATTAGTAAATTGCTTCCCAGGAATTATGAGCACTTCATCAGACTTACACACACACACACACACAATACACACACAGTGTCAAACTTTCTGACATCAGGAATGATCTAAAAAAAGCACAGTAACAGCTATGGTATGTTGGAAAATGTATTTATTTCTGAGATTTCTATCTTGCCTTTTTTTCTAGGAGTTCAAGGCAGCTAATATGGAGATCTCTCTTCATTTGATTCCCCAGCTGGGTAGAATGAAAGAGTGTCCCATGCTGAGTTTTTATGATTAACAGCATAATGAACCTTGAGCTCCCCATCCATAGAACATTGCTTTAACCACTACATTACAATGGCTTTCAGAATGGCTGTAGTAGTCTTGGGTTTACAAGCATTCTTGCTCTAGGATAATATGTACCAGACCAAGAACTGGCATAAAATAATATGGAATCACTTTTTTTAAAAAGGATATTTTATGTGAGCAGTGCAGGGTAGAAAGAAAACAATGTATGCTGTATGTTCTTCATTTATCTGCTAACAGTAATATAGGAAGGCACTGAATACGATACCATGCAATCTAAATATGACTTTTAGAACCAAAATGATAAATGCATTTAATGTATGTCTACTGACTAGGAATAGAACTTTAAAATTGTTGAAATCAAGTTAATGGCTCATTTCCCTAAAATTGTAATGAAAACCATTCCTCAATTATGCTAGGAGCCTCAGGGGAAAAAAAAACAAACAAACTTCCATTCTCTGTCAACTTCCTGGTCTTACTGTTTGGGGGAGCCTTCTGGGATAGCAATCCAGGTATATTTAAATATTGAAAAGTTGATCTTGGCTTATACGATGAGAGCATTTCCACAAGGCATATAATAAGTGTTCCGAACTAAACAAACTCGTTAGCTTGCAATTCTAATAGTTTTACTTTCACAGCAGGCTCGTAAACCTGCACTTCTGATTGGCCCACTGATAGCGGATCATGATTGGTCGTTGTTGGCTGATCTGATTGGCTGTTAGTGGGTCGCTGCTGATTGGATGCTTTCCAGCGCGGCAAACTCAAATCATTGGATGTTGTGACAGCAGCCAGCTCTATAAAAGGAGCTGCTGCTGCCCTAGTTTTTTGCTCTGTTCTGAAGTCACTAATAAAGAGTTGGAGTCACTATTTGATACCTCGTCTCCGTTCTTGCGCCCTCTTTCCCAGATCTAACAATGAGGATCCACAAAAAACTGATGTTTTAACTTAACTGGCACAATGAATTATAAGAAGCATTTCTAATGTCACCTTTCTTCAAAACTGGTTGGAATAAGTGGTGAAGAGATCCATGGCATCAGCACCTCATCAAATCTTTCATTCACTTGCCACAATTACAATTTCATATGACTGATTAGTTTTTCTTTTTCTTTTCTTCTTTCAGTAGACTGGGAAACTACGAGTTTTATAAGGGAAGCAGGGAGCTAGTTAATAGGTTACAGAAACAATGTGACAAACCATTATGCAAAGCCATGTGAGAGATGTTCCTTTTCACAGCTTATGGAGTGTTTAATATAACATCCATCACAATTTCCTCACAGGACACTTCTTTCCTTGCTACTAGGTCTAAGTTAGAAGTCGGGGTGTGTGTGTGTGTTATAAGACTACAGCTAATCTGAATCTTTGATTTGCACATGACTGTCATAATTTGTCTACTATTTGCTTGAATATGATGGATGACAGATTCACTAATTTATGAATTTCTTCATATAACATTTGATGTGTGTATTATTCAAGCTTATACATAATCTTTGTGGAGTTTTTAATTTTTTAAAATTTTCTTCCTTTGACCAATATACAATCAGCTTTTTTCTCTTTACTATTCTGATTACTGGATGAAATTTTCCATGTAATGTTTAATTTCCACAAAACATTTGTGCATATATGTATGTGTGAAGAGTGCTGTGAATAAAATGTCAGTAGGAAACACATTTGAAAACTTCATATAAAGTTAAAAATGATGAGATATTCAGCTTACAATGAACCACCAAACTGTTTTTCCCACCTAAGCCTCTTCAAATACATTGGGTTTACTTAATAAGTTCTAGTCAAGAATATCAAGAGGTGGTTAGGTTGGAGTAGAGCTCATCAAGAAATCTACCCAGTTCATGATCCAGTATTAAAATAAATGCCAAGTTATTTTAGAATGTGACATTACCAGAGGTGGCCAAAGAGGGAGAGAATTGAAAAATATCAAGATGGCAACCAAGTCTTATGTTATCAAAAGGTTACCCTCTTTTATTAAATATGTGTCATATGCAACACAGAGACAAAAGGAGGCAAACCTTCATGCAGTTGAAGATGCTTTCTTAATGTTTTTGGAAGTTGCCCCTAAATGTTACTATAGTGCAGGGGTGTCAAACTCACATCATCATGGCAGCGTCACATGATATATTGGGATCGGTGTGAGATGCATCTGGCTCATGGGCCACGAGTTTGACAGCCCTGCTATAATAGATCTAACCTGTTTTATATAGTAAAACTAAGCTATGATGTACCAGGTCATTCTGTAATTAGGCCTGCCTGCCTAAGATTTGTATGCTATAACCTAACTGAAATTAAATTAACTCTCCCATCCACCACTAGGTGGAAATTAATGGTTATTTTCTCTGATGTAACATTGGAAGAATGTATGTGGCATGACTTCAGAGATAATGCAACAAAAACAGAGTTAAAAGCCTTCTCCCACAGGGCCTCTTAAGTTTCAAAGACAAGTTTAAAGATTTTTACTTTAAAAAAGAGGAAAGGGAAGGGAAAGGAAAGGAAAGGAAAGGAAAGGAAAAGGAAAAGGAAAGGGAAAGGGAAAAGGAAAAGGAAAAGGAAAAGGAAAAGAAAAGAAAAGAAAAGAAAAGAAAAGAAAAGAAAAGAAAAGAAAAGAAAAGAAAAGAAAAGAAAAGAAAAGAAAAGAAAAGAAATCTTATTGTCTCCCAGATTAAGGAAAGGCATCCTTATCATGGTCTCAGATTCCATCCAGGTGACCTTGTTTAAGGTAGGGCACAGTTTATGATTAGATGCTGCTGCTACCTCTGTGGTGTCATCTAATTTGTGAAACTGCTTTGCAATTTCATTGCTATGGGACATTACCACCGTATAATGGATTAAAAAGTATGCTTCAGACTGCTGGCTGTGATGACTTATAGTCGGGGGAAATGACACTGATATTCTAGATAACTCTGGGCCATTGTAAAGAAGGAATGTTAGAACAGTATTATTTTCCTTTTGCAATGTCTAGCATAAACAATGCTAGCAAGAGAGACTGTATTGCAAAACCAGTGATTCTGAACTAGTGAAAGCTTTTCTAGCTATTTTTATATTCTTCTGTTCCCTGTTGGGTTATATAATAAGCTCTAAATGATGTATAGTGGTGTTTTTTTTTTTTTTAAAAAAATATAACTTTAAAACCAAACACACAGTTGTTGGTGAAAAGGAATCAGTTCATCTACCATTCCCCTAGAAATTTGGTCTTTCCACTGGGCTGCTACCAAGTCCTGGAGACAGTAGATAGATGAGTCATATAAATGCCTAAAGTTAGTTATGGAACCTGATATGTTTATTAAATGACAACTCAACTACTCCTCTAATTTATATTATCAACCTCCATGTCGGAATCCACAAATGCCCTTGTGTTGAAATCAAACTCTTTCTCATCAGCCACAGAATTTCCCTTGGGCTCTTCAATGTCTTCTTTAAATCTTTCTAACTGATGGTAATTTTGACCTGTAAGAGAACGGGAAATGCCCTCCAAATTCCTTTCTGGCCCTTATACAATCTATTAAGGTGCTTAAGCATCTCCTTTCCTCATAAAACATTTTTTTTCACTCAAATGCAAACTTTGGATCTGGAAAAAAAAAATACCTCAACATGATTAATTATCCTGAAATAGACCATTTATAGCCTGAACTCCGTATAATGGAATGCATGATTTAAAGCACTCTCTGAAAATGTCCTATTTTTTCATTCCTTTGCAATCAGAATCTAAATCTTTGTCATTTTTTTTCATGAACAAAATTGAAATATTTTAATATTTTTCCCTTGCTTTAAATTACACACATTACAGATATAATAGGGCACAGTCCATTTTGTTGCCAAAGCCTGCTCAGTTAGATCATCTATTAAAGTGTATTTATTTTTATGACAAACAAGAAAAATGACAAAATAGCTACTGAGCTTTTGTTAATGAAGGCCAAATGTGTCCCTGGGCACCGGTTTCATTCTATTCATTTACACAGTAGCTAAGTTAAATTTCACCCTTTCACAAAAAGACAGGCACCTACAATGAGGTCCTAAAGAGCTGGGGCTTATTATGATGAGCACAACAAGCTGACTATTAGTGAGTTGAATCTTTGATCCACACAACCAACGTAATCATTATGGATGAGAGAGACCAATGTTACAGTTCTATTTAAGCCCCTTTCAATCAGAATGGACATCTTTTTGCTTTCTCCCCCATCATAATAATTAAACTTAGACCTTTCTTTCCCATGTCTCTGTTGGAGAAATTGCTAAAATGCTAGGCAATTTTACCCATTCTCAAAATCATTGTTGATAAATATCCACTGTTGATAAACATCTACGAGGCCAACTGCAAAGCCATGATAAACATATGCCATGGGGCCCACTGGCTTTACCTCTGAGCTGATGTAGCTGCCTACAACTGGGAAATCTGTAGCTTTCAGAAATCACTCAAAATTTGGAGACCCAAAATGTATGAGAACAGTGACGGATGAAAAAGATTTGTTTTGAATATCCATTTCAAACAGCAGAAATTTATATGTCAGCATGGTATAAATATAAATTACAGATTAAAAGAGTTGAAGGGACCTTGTAGGTCATCTAGTCCAACCCATCCACCTTTCTGACAGTGAGAACAATCAACCAATGGAACAGCTTACCATTAGGAAGTTGTGGGAGCATCATCACCTGAGACTTTCAAGAAGAGATTGGACTGCCATTTGTCAGAAATGGTGTAGGGTCTCCTGCTTGGGTGGGGGGTTGGATTATCTGTCTGTTATCAGGAAACCCTGCAACATTTCTGACAAATGACAATCCAATCTCTTCTTGAAAGCCTCCAGTGATGAAACTCCCACAACTTCCAAAGGCAAGCTGTTCCATTGGTTGATTGGTCTCATGGTCAGAAAACTTCTTATTTCTAGGTTAAATCTCTCCTTGATCAGTTTCCATCCATTATTCCTTGTCTGGCTTTCAGGTGCTTTGTAAAATAGCTTGATCCCCCCTCCTCTCTGCGGCAGCCCCTCAAATATTGGAACACTGCTATCATGTCTCCCTTGGTCCTTTTCTTCACTAGATTCGTCATCATGCTCAGTTCCTGTAACTGTTCTTCATATGTTTTAGTCTCTAGTCCCCTAATCATCCTGGTTGCTCTTCTCTGTACTTCTTCTAGAGCCTGAACAGCATAATTAATATGTTTATTGTTATGTCTGGAAGGATGGGTCCAAGAATGGAGACGAGACTCAGAAAGTGACTACAGCTCTTTATTAGTGACTTCCGATCTGAGCAAATGCTCCTAGCCGCAGCAGCCCCTTTTATAGAGTTGACTGCGGCTATATGGCCAATGACAGTGGTTTGAGCTTGCCGCGCTTGGTTCGCCCAATTGCGGCAGCCCGTTTAGCAGCCAATCGGATCAGTCTGGAGTGACCAATCACGACCTGCTGTTAGTGGACCAATCCGCTTTGCAGGCTTTCAAGCCTGCTAGTCCGGAACATTTATGATGAAAGATTGAGCAAATATAGGAAGTTCTTGTTCGATGACCACAATTGGGACTAGCAATTTGGTCATTAAGCAAAAATAGTTGCTTAGTGAAACTCTGACTGTGCTTATGATCTTACTTTAGCATAATAGATCTGCAAATGTAATAAATGTGAGAATTGGTCACAAAGTTATGACTTTTCATCACTGTCATAACTTTGAACAGTCACTAATTAAGGCAGCTGCTAAAGGAGGAGTACTTGTAGTGAAAAATATAGAGGTAATGAGTGTAGAGGTATCTGTAATGGGAAGCATTAGAAGGGATTGAGACATAGATTGAAGCCTCACCTCTTAATAACTTAGATAAGACGTGGGCATTTTACAGTCTGCAGCCCATGCGGAGAGGTTCCAAACTAGCCCGTGGCATCAGCACAGGACAGTGGCAGCTGGGGGGGGGGGGGGCACAGAGATGGCCCTCCGCAATAGCCCCAGTTTCTCATGTAGCTTCTTGGGGAAATTAATTGCCCACCCCTGACAGATGCATGCTGAAAGAAAAAAGACTTCAATATACAGCACCTCAACATTCTTCCATTAGAGATACCTGAAATTAAAGAGTTTCCTGGGTTAAAAGAACTTGCTTGAGTAGAGAAAGATCAACAACTATATTAGCAATAACTGGAGAACCTTTTCAGACATTTTGCTAAAAAACCCTCTTCTAAAAAAGGACTTCTGATTTATGAGTTTGAAGATTAGAAAGGGTAGCTTATGTAAAAAAAAGGAAATTATGATGAAACCTTAAAGAGAGAAAGTGCTTGTACAGTATAACTGCTGTCGAAAATATTGGAAGCTATTTCCTTATAAATTTCTCCTCCTCTTCTATTTTTTATTTTTCTATTTTCTTTCTTATTCCCTATTTTTTTCTTTTTTTCCTAATATTTGTATTGTTTTTATCTTGTTAAAATATATTCAATTCAAATTGTATTAAAATAAAAAAGATTGAATAACCTGCCAAGACAAAGATCCAAAAGTAGAATCATAAGAAAAAAAAAAAGGATATGTAAGCATCTAGGACACAATGAAAACTTACTAAATTACAGACTGTTACAGAAGTATATGCTAATGAACTCTATGAAGATGTTTGGTACAATTGTGAATTGGAAAAGTCTGTGGATAAAGAAAAATGCATATAAGAGAATAATTTCTCTAAAAGATATTTAGATACAGGATAAGGTGTGGACAAAAAACAAATTGCAAAGAATGTAGTTAACGAGAAGGAGCAGTTAACAGCAAAAGAGGCAGAGAAAAATTTGAACACAGAATGATTTTGATGGAAATAAAATGCTTTAGAAGAGGGAGAAAGGAAAGAAGAGTAAATGATGAGTAAATGAAATTAAAGGTAATAGTATTTGGGATGACATTGAGTTGAGGAAATGCTGGAAGGAACATTTTAAAGATTTATATGCGGCTGAGTAGAGTTGAAATGAATGTTATAAATGTAAGTGCCCATTTAATTTCTTCATTTTTTAAAAAAGAGCTAGTCATAAATGTGAGTATGTTGAAAAATAGTGAGGCTGAAAGTGTCAACTAACAAACAGGAGAACTAGTAAAATATAGGTATAGTTTGTACTGAGTGGCTGTATGACTTTTAAGAAGTATGAACACAGTAAAAGTAATAGGGAGAATGCTGGTTTGGGGTTATTATTTTTTTCCTGTACAAAAGGAAAAGTATAGAGAATCAATGTAAGCATTACAGGGTTAAAGATGCTGAATTTCTCTGCCAGAAAGCTGATAGGTCCAGGTTTGAGACCCAAGTGTCGTGTAACCTGGTGAGCTCCTGTTACTTGCCCCAGCTCCTGCAACCTTAGCAGTTCAAAAGCATGCAAATGTGAGTACATGAATAGGTACCACTTTGATGGGAAGGGAACAGCATTCCATGTGTCTTTGGCATATAGCCATGCTGGCCACATGACCATGGAAATGTCTTTGGACAATATTGGCACCCTTAGCTAAGAAACGGAGATGAGCACCAATCCATAGAATGGAACATAACTAGACAGGGGAAACGTTTACCATTACCTTTATTTTAGGGTGATTAATGCCTAGGAAAGCATTTCACTGTTTCTGATCAAAATGATGTGAGACACAACAGTTAGCAAAATTCAGTGCAATTTTGTGCCAGGCAAAGGTTACAAAGTCAACATGGGTGGGTTTTTTTTTTTTTTTTCAATCTCAGCAACTTTAGGATGCATAGTCTTCAACTTGCAGAATTCCCCCAGTGAGCATGCTCATTATGGGGATTCTGGGACTGAAGTCCAAATGTCTTGAAGTTGCTGAGATTGAGAAATTCTGGCCTTGATTGTTGCTCTTCATCAGAATCTTGGGAAATGCATGAGTTAGAAGGTTTATTAGAAGGGTGTTGATTTTGGGGAACACACTAGGGGTGGGATTCTACCTGGTCAGTCCGGTTCTATGGAACCTGATGTTATGATTCTGCCCAGTTCAGAGAAGCAGCGAATCACACGATTGGATGGCCCCTCCCCACCCCTTTCCACCCTGCCCACTCACTCCTTACCTGTCATGCGCACCATCCAACTTGCCTGCGCTGGCCTAATTTTTAATAAGTTGCTATTTTTCCTTTTATTTTTCTGACCATCAGCTGTTCCTACTATCATCTGTGCTGGGAGATTTTTATTAGCTAGAAAGCAGAAAATTATTGGATTTCTTGCTTTCTAGCTAATCTAAAAGCAGAACTGGACCTTCCTTAGGACTGAAGCTTCTATTTTTCATTGCAGACTCAGAGAGCAGATTGCAGAATGGTAGATTGCTAAGTGAATCTGTGATTCTGTAAGCAACTCAATCTGCCTGCCTGCTTTGCCTGATTTTGGGTAAAAGTTTTCTTTTTTATAAAAAAATCAATATTTACATAATGGTATGTTGTGAGTTAATTTTATAAGTTTGCTTGCAAGCAAATTTTATGAAATAGACTCAGGTAGCAGATTGCAGAATGGTAGGTTTCTAAGTGAATCTGTGATTCTGGGAGCAACTCAATCTGCCTGCCTGCTTTCCCTGATTTTGGGTAAAAGTTGCTCTTTTTTAATAAAAAAAATATCAATATTTACATAAATATTTACAATATTTACATACAAGCCACACCCACCCAGTCACATGACCACCAAGCCACACCCACAAATTAAGCCACACCCATAGAACTGGTTGTTAAGAAATTTGAATCTGATCTCTGGAACACACATGATAAAGTGAATAGGCTTGAATTATGCAATGCTTTCCATAAATAAGGAAGGTGAAGGGCAGTTACTGAATGTGATTAAAAATTTCAGTATATTGTATGAAGGAAGTAAAGCATATGTGAAAATAAATGGAATGCTTAGTAAATGATTGAACACTGAACGAAAAGTGAAACAATGATCTGTGATTTCAGTGGCATCCATGGCTGAAAGGAGACAGAGTCAGCATGATGTAAGCAAGTAAAGCAACATTGCAAAACTACATCTGCCTCTTTTATACCTGGATAAGCAAACCACAATATTTTTTTTTATTGTTTTAATAAAAGTATGGAGATTCTGGGTATGCTGCTGCTTTGGTCTCTGAATCTGAACAATTGTGTAAGAAATGTTTCTGTCAATGTCACAGGTGTATTGGTTAGGAAAACAAGGATGCATATTTTTTGTTTGTAGTTGATGCCATGTGGTTGGCTGAGAATGCTAAGGATTTACAATAAATGTTAGATAAATTGTATGCTATACATAGAGAACTGAACATTAAAAAATCAAGGTATTTGATAGGGGAATTGAGTAAAGAATTGCAAGTTTTATATAAATGGCAAAAAATCCTACATGTAGATAAATTTGTGCACCATGATTTAATGTTTATTACATGGGGAAGTGGGAAAGAGATTTGAAGATGATCAATGATCAAAGTATTGCATATTTGCTGAGAAAAATGAATGTTTGTTGACAGAACAAAAACATTTCTGTTTAAGTGTGTTACAGAACAATTAGGTATGTGGAAACGAAAATTGGGCATATTAATAGAAACAAAAGTAGATTGAATGGAGAATTTTAAATATAAAAGTAATAAAATAGAAGATAGGGCAAAAATGAATGCTGAATAAATGTGGATTGAATGCAAAAAAAAAGTATGGGTAAGAAAGAGTGTTGAGATGGTTTGGTCCTAAGAAAAGGAGAATCAAAATGTAGAGCAAATTCACAAAGGAAAGGGAGGAGGTTGAAAGAGAGGAGGTTGACTGAGAAAGTTGAAAGAATTACTCGGATAAAGTTGAAGAGTTTATCAACTCTGATTTTTTTTGCTTACACAATTCAAATTGTTCAACTCTCAATTGCCTTCCATTGCATTTAAAAGGAAATGTAAACTTTATCGAAAGTTCTTATTTTTTTAAGACATTAAATGAATGAAATTTTCTCCTATCCTTTTTTTTTAATCAGAGGTGTTAGGGCCTAAATATAGAGGAGAGAATAATGTTGTTAGCATTTGCATATAAACTTTCCAAATTCACAAACTGCACAATTGCTTTTCGTCATGCTTTTTCCAGTTAACAAACTCCTAGAAATCAATGCACATACAGAGGCAATTTGTCAGAAAGTTTAGTTATTAGGGAGTATGCAAATGATGGTCTTGATTAGGTCATGCATGCTAAGTGATCTTAGCTAATATATCTTTAAGATACTCCAGAACAATTACCGTATATACTCGAGTATAAGTCGACCCGAATATAAGCCGAGTCACCTAATTTAACCACAAAAAACTTGGGAAAACTTATTGACTCGAGTATAAGCCGAGGGTGGGAAATGCAGCAGCTACTGGTAAATTTCAAAAATAAAAATAGATACCAATAAAAACTTTCACTAGGACAGTTGAGAATAAGTTTGATGTTCACAATTTCCTCTTTGAAAGAGACCAGTAAATAGAGAACAAGAAGATGAAGAAAAAGAAGTGTGTTTTTTCACACTTTTCACACTGCAGTGAACAAAAATGGCATCATAGGAACAGGCTTATTCTCAGCCCAAAGGTTTGTTTCTGATTTCTTCCCTGATTTAAGGGAAATTTGGGAAACGATCTCACTATCATGAAAGGTTTGATTGATTCACTAACCCAAAAGATAATGATGATGACAGTGGTAGGCAGGAGTCACTCTCTCCCTTGCAAGAAAAAACCAAGAGCCGTTCTTATGATCTCTCTCTCTCTCTCTCTCCCCCCCCCAATAAAGTCAAGCCCTTTCTAGCATGCGCGCGCGATCCGCCCCTGCCCCTTTGCACCTTGCAAATGCAAAACCCCAGGGTTTTTGCATTGTCAAGGTGCAAAGCGGCGGGGGTGGATCGCGCGCGTGTGCTGGAAAGGGCTTTACTGTATTACGGGGAGAAAGAGAGAGAGGGAGAGATCATAAGAACGGCTCTTGCTTTTTTCTTGCAAGGGAGAGAGTGACTCCTGCCTCCCACTGTCATCAACATCTTCTTCTTTTGGGTTAGTGAATCAATTAATTTGGGAAATGATCTCACTATCAGAAAACAATGCGAGCTGCCACCACCACCTCCTCCTCCCCCTCCTCCCGAGTGGACTGAAAGCAGCTGGAGCTGAGGAAATGAAGCTGACTGGAGCGACCTCGGGTCGCGTTGTTTTCTCAGCCTAGAGCTCAGAAAACAACGCGAGCCGCCACCACCACCTTCTCCCCCTCCTCCCCCTCCTCCCGAGTGGACTGAAAGCAGCTGGAGCTGAGGAAATGAAGCTGAGTGGAGCGACCTCGGCTCGCGTTGTTTTCTCAGCCTAGAGCTCAGAAAACAACAGGAGCTGCCACCACCACCTTCTCCCCCTCCTCCCCCTCCTCCCGAGTGGACTGAAAGCAGCTGGAGCTGAGGAAATGAAGCTGACTGGAGCGACCTCGGCTCGCGTTGTTTTCTCAGCCTAGAGCTCAGAAAACAAAGGGAGCTGCCACCACCACCTTCTCCCCCTCCTCCCCCTCCTCCCGAGTGGACTGAAAGCAGCTGGAGCTGAGGAAATGAAGCTGAGTGGAGCGACCTCGGCTCGCGTTGCTTTCTCAGCCTAGAGCTCAGAAAACAACGCGAGCTGCCTCCCCCTCCTCCTCCCCCTCCTCCTGAGTGGACTGAAAGCAGCTGGAGCTGAGGAAATGAAGCTGAGTGGAGCAACCTCGGCTCACATTGCTTTCTCAGCCTAGAGCTCAGAAGACAACGCGAGCTGCCTCCCCCTCCTCCTCCCCCTCCTCCTCCCCCTCCTCCCAAGTGGACTGAAAGCAGCTGGAGCTGAGGAAATTAAGCTGAGTGGAGCGACCTCTGCTCGCGTTGCTTTCTCAGCCTAGAACTCAGAAAACAACGCGAGCTGCCTCCCCCTCCTCCTCCCCCTCCTCCCCCTCCTCCCCCTCCTTCCGAGTGGACTGAAAGCAGCTGGAGCTGAGGAAATGAAGCTGAGTGGAGCGACCTCGGCTCGCGTTGCTTTCTCAGCCTAGAGAAAGGGGAAGGGGGCTCATCTGGACCAAGGGTGAGTCTCCCCCTCAGTTTCCCCTGAAGGATCTTCTGTCGCTTTTGCCTTCTCCCTACATCTTCCCTCTGTTAAAATCCCCACACACACACACACACACTTATTTTCGGTTGGATAGATTTCGTGTCTGAGCATTCTCACATGGCGGTGGGTCTTCCCCCCAAAAAAAACAGTTAAAAAAAGAAAAAACAATATATCCTCAAGCAAGAATTTTTCTGCTTCCGATTACCCCCATGCTTAAAAGTTGCAAAGGAAACACGGAAGCAGGGAAGCGGCTGCCCAGCTTTGGAGCTCCACACCATTTTTTTTTCAGAGGGGAATCTGATTCGAGTATAAGCCGAGGGGGTTTTTTTTCAGCACAAAAAATGTGCTGAAAAACTCGGCTTATACTCGAGTATATACGGTACATCTATATTAGTCCAAGACTATTATTATGCTCAGGAGATCCTGGACACAGTACAAATAACATTTTAAAAAGTCTTTCTAATCTAAAACAACTAATTGTTGCTCCTGTTCTAAATGACCCAAGATGAACATCAATAACCACAAACTTTTGAATAACAATCAAACAAGTTAGGGAAAGTTTGCAGAATACGGTTTCTGGAATTTTTTCAAGCCCTTAAAAATAGCTTTTGTCTAAATCAAATGTGAAAAGGGGGGCAGGGCTTAAAATCAAGGAGTTATCAAGCTGTCTTTCTCATAGAGAAGCATCGGGGGAAAGGAATATGGGGGGGGGGTTGTCTTTTTTTCAACACCTACCAGCTAAAATTGGCTCTTTTTCAAGTTGGCTCTTTCTTTTGTTGGCTTCTTATTCCAACAGTCCTGTTCTACTGACACACACAGATTCCAACCCTCCTTTGCACAATTTCTTTCAAGCATTCCACTGTGCTATTTTTTTTAATGAAATTGGAGAGTGAAATAGAATAAAACTCAGTTCTTAGATTTTTATTTTATTCTGGAAAAAGACAAGAGTGGCTTGTCTGCACCCTAACCACAGAAGCTAAAAAATGCAAAATCAGTTAGCCAAGGATGTTCTACACTGCAGCATTAGTATATCTTAATCTCACTTGTATGGCCTATTCTCTGTATTCTCCAAGGGCTAAAAGTGTGAACTTAAAGTTTTTATTCAAGATTGGTATAATCAGAAGATGAAGGTTTAAACATAGATACTTTATTTATTAGTTATCCCTGAGCTTTCTACAAATCTTTTCTTCCTAAGCTGGTTTAAATCAGAGTTTTCCCACTATGCTTTTAACCAGAGCCTTCACGGCCTAGACAATTCTTGCTCTGTGGAATGCCTGCATCCTAGAAACCAGCTGGCAAATTTTTCCCTTTCTATGATTTTGCAAAGAATACTTATTGGTTAAGGAAACCATAGGGATGGAACAGAGGTACTGTAGAAACAAAACTTTTCAAACAGCTTGTGACTTTCGCATCAGCTTTATGCAAGAGTTGTGGCTAATGTAGCTGCAAGGATGTGCTTTTATTGTTACTGTTGCTCATTTCTTTGTATAACTGCTTGATCAGATTTCAAGGTTGGAAACACAGTCTGTCACAAGATTCCAAGACCTATCCTTCAATATTTTCAAAATTACAAGGCAGTGAATTAAAGAACCTTTACTGAAATGCTCTTTTGCAATTTCATCTTGACTAAATGTCACCCTTTCTTAACTTTGGTTGCAGATGCCTGGTTGACAAAAAAAAAAATACCACAGCAGATGTGAGACTAGAGGAGATGCAAATGTGAACTGGCCAGTTTGAAGATGCCCCAATTTGTGAATAAGGAATCAGACTGTGGAAAGTGGGCTTTAGAAGAAAAAGGAAGAGCAAAATATCATGTTTTTTTTAATTGCTGTGGAGAAATGCAATTACTAAATTGACACATAAACCAGACACTGACCACAATTCAGCATGAAGTCATTATGTGAGACTGTGTCACTGTATGAATGGGCCACAATGCTATTTAATGTGCTTGTTGTCATATTGTTTCCCTGAATAGGATTACTATTGACACCATTAATGCGGCATAATTTCTAAAACATTTATCCACTTGTTATCAGCCCAGTGTACACGTTATTTTCAATGTATTATTTAGGTGAGGGGGGGTATTAAATCTTGCCATGGGTCCACCAAAGACCCCAAGAGATGACAACACAGGGGTGGGATTCAAATTTTTAACAACCGGTTCTGTGGGCATGACTTAGGTGGTGGGCGTGGCTTGGTGGTCATGTGACTGGATGGACATGGGTTGGTGGTCATGTTATTGGCTGAGTGTAGCCAACTCAATATCACTCACACCGAGGCACGCATCTCCTCACCTGGCCTCTCATGACTGTGGGGATGCTGCAACAGTTGTAAGGGTGAAAAATGGTCATAAGTCACTTTTTTCAGTGCCATTGCAACTTTGAATGGTCGCTCCACACAAGCAAAGTACCAGCAAAGGAGGGGAAAAATAACTCCCGAGAAGTTCCTGAGACAGGAAGTCTAGTCCTGCCAAGAATGTAATAAGGGTTAACAGAGAGGCAGTTTGTGTAAGCAACACCAGAATGTTTCCTTCCTGCCTTCCTTACAGGTCAGTAATTTCTTCTAACAACCAGTTCTCTGAACTGCTTAGAATGTTCACAACCGGTTCCACCGAATAGTTGCGAACTGGTAGAATCCCACTCCTGCATATACACACACATGGACTCTTATATTATTAAGAGACAGTATTATCACAGGAACAAATAATTACTTTCTGATGATTTAGGTGATTTCCCTTCCTTCCAACTTTCAAATGTGCTTGGAATTTATTTGGATTAGTGAGATAATGTGCTCTCAGAGCTGCTTAGTACATTTCTGGCCAATGCCAGCAAAAAGAATACTGGAGATTATTTGTAGCTTGAGGTTGAAATGAAGGATTCTTGGTGCTCTCTGAGCTTAGTTGTTTTCTTGCAGATATTTCATTATCCAAAGTAGGTAACATTCTTAGTTTGGGTAATGAAGCATCTGCAACAAAACAACCAAGCTCAGAGAGCACCCAGGACCCCTCATAATTATAAGCATAAGGAGGAAAATATGGAAGGAACTTGGGAAAGGCCAGCCTTTCTCCATCAAAGCTTCTTTCTGCCTAAATTTAATTGTGAAGCAAACCTGAAGACCAATAAAGGAGAAGGTTTGTAGTTCAGGGTTTAAATGAGTGGTCCTTGATATCACCAAACTAGGCGACATCATCAGTGCTAATCCTGAACCTTTCAAATGAAGCTCAGACCTGAATCTGTGCTAGAACCTGAACTTTTTAAATGAAGCTAGGAATCCCCCTTATATTTGTATGTAAATCTAGACATATAGAAACAAAAAAAATAAAAAATAAAGAAAAAGGCATGTTCTGTCCTTAATTAGCATTCTTGAGATCCCCGCGCTTTGATTGGCCAAAGCGCGGGGCACTCTGATTGGTCAGGCGAGCCACGCCGATTGGCTCAATAAGAATCTCCAGCGATTGGTCCATTTGGATCGCGGGAGATTCAAAGCAGTGCCATTGGCCGCGGCCACCGCGGCTAAAAGAATAAAAGCCGCGATCTTTTTCCCTTTGCCCCAGTTCGGTTCCAACCTCAAATAAAGAGCATGATTTGAAGTCACCGACTCCTGGCATCATTTCGCGGACACAACACTGGCGACGAGGATGGGATCCAGACCCTGAACCGAACCACGTGTCCGACGGAAGCCAGATGAACCACCGCGATGGCGAAAATCGCACCCCCGCACCCTTCAATCCCGCCACCGAGGACTGGGAATCGTACTCCGACCAATTCTGCATGTTCCTCAAGTGCAGCGACCTGAAGGACGCCACCAGCCCGATGAAGCCCGCCGTCTTCCTGACCCACTGCGGGACCGAGGTCTTCAAGATGGCCAAGGCGCTTGCCAAACCCGCCGATGCAACCGCAATGGACTGGGACGTCCCCTAGCCAATACTTCGGCGGCACTACGCTCCAGAGGTACCCATTCTGATCCGATGCAACGAATTCTACCGTCGGGACCAGAGGTCGGGTGAAAGTTTCAGCGACATCGTCGCCGAGCTACAGCGCCTAGGGGGGCTCTGCGAATTCAACAACCTGAACGACGCCCTGCGAGACCGAATCGTGCTCGGTTTGTGGGACCCCGTCCTCCAGAGCCAGCTGATGGCCAAGGGCAACATCAGCCTAGCAGACACCCTCACCGCAGCCGCAGCCGCCAAAGCAACCCGAACTTCCGCCGACTGCATGCGCAGACTGAACACTGGGGACCGCAGTGGAAACAACAACCTGGCGAGGTCGACCGAGGCCCTACCCGAGACGACCACCCACCAGGGCGACTTCCACTCGGCATCGGGCACTTCAGACGACGAGGAGGACGTCCATCGCCTCCAGACAGGCCGCGACCCACGGAACCGGCAGGGTCGTAAGTCGAGGACCAACTGTGCCGGTTGCGGCAGCGACCACCCCAGGTCGGAATGCCGGTTTTTCGAATCGATCTGCCGGCATTGCGACAAGAAGGGACACATTGCCCGTGTCTGCTGCCTAAAGAAGAATCGCAGCCCGGCACGATGGGACCAGAGTGACCGGAGGAGAGAGAGCACACCACCCCGGACCAGAGATCGCCCCTCGGACAACAGATGGGACAGGAATGGACGATCCCTGCGAGGCGGCGATAACCGGCGAAGAGAGGAGACCCATCAGACGGTCACCATCGGCCACGCCATCACCAATGACACCCGGAAGGTCCAAGTGGAGGTAGGCATCGAGGGCCAGCCATGCAAAATGGAGGTGGACTCCGGGTCCTACCTCTCCATGATTGCATGGCATGAAATAAAGCGCTTGGTGCCTACCCTCCAAAGGAGGAACATAGACAGCCAGAGACTCATTGTAAAGGACTACCAGGGAAACCGCATCCTGGTAGTCGGAACCAAACACTTCAACATCACATATAAAGGGCACACCGAAAGACTTCCCCTGACAATCGTCGACCGCGACCGCCCAAGCCTACTGGGACTGCAATGGTTCGCCCCGCTCGACATCGCACTCACGGGAGTCGACCACGTCACCGATGACAGCTGGGAGCAGCAACTGGCCCGGGAATTCCAAGAGGTCTTCGACGGAAACCTAGGCAAGTACCGAGGGCCCCTTATATCTTTCAACCTAGACCCAAATGTCCCCCCAAAATGCCTGAAACCAAGGCGGGTGCCATTCGCACTTAAACCCAAGATAGACGAGCAAATTGACAAGCTCGTCAAGCAAGGGGTCCTACAGCCCATAGACCACGCCCGGTGGGAGACCCCAGAGTCACCCCGATCAAGCCCGATGGGTCGGTGAGGATCTGTGGGGACTATAAGGCCACCCTAAATGGCGCGCTACAACAAAGCGCCTACCCCGTCCCAGTAGTGCAACACCTACTGCACTCACTGGGAGGGGGCAAGGTTTTCGCCAAGCTCGACCTCGCCCAGGCCAACAGTTGCCAGTCCATGAGCAAACGGCAGAAGCGCAAACCATAGTCACCCACCGGGGGGCATTTAAATGCAACCGACTCTAATTTGGAGTCAGCGTGGCACCGGGAATGTTCCAAAGACTAATGGAAAGACTACTGCAAGGCATCAAAGGGGTGGTACCTTACTTCGACAACGTCCTAGTGTCGGCAGCCAACCAAGCCGAACTAGAGGGTCGCCTAAGGGAGGTCCTAACCAAATTTAAAGAGACCGGACTAAAAGTCAAGAGGGAGAAATGCCAGCTATGCACGGAACGGGTAGAATTCCTGGGATACCTCCTAGACCGTCACGGCATTCACCCCACAAACCAAAAAATCAAGGCCATCAAAGAAGCCCCCACACCCAAGTCGAAGATGGAACTACAGGCATTCCTGGGGCTACTTAACTTTTACAATGTTTTCCTGCCCCAAAAGGTGATGGCGGCGGAGCCCTTGTATGGGCTCCTGGACAAGGCGGCGACCTGGACTTGGGGGAAACGCGAGCAAGCCGCCTTCCAAAGAACAAAGGACCTCCTCACTTTGGACACCGTCCTTATACAATACAACGAGACCCTACCTCTGGCCGTCACATGCGAAGCATCACCCTTCGGCGTCGGCGCTGTCCTCAGCCATACCCTCCCAGACGGAAAAGAAGAGCCCATCGCGTTCTTTTCAAGGACCCTCACCAAACCGGAGCGGAACTATAGCCAGCTGGACAAAGAGGCTCTGGCTATCATTGCCGCCGTAAAAAGATTCCACGAGTATCTCTACGGCCGGACTTTCACCATCATAACTGACCACAAGCCGCTGCTGGGAATCCTTGCAGGAAACCGGGCCACCCCGAACATTCTGTCTCCCTGAATGACAAGGTGGTCCAAGTTCCTGGCAGCCTACAACTACGGACTCATACACAGACCGGGTAAGACGATCTCCCATGCAGACGCCTTAAGCCGCTTGCCGCTACCGGAACCTGACACCGACCCAGCACCCACGACAACCACTGTCAGCATAGAGACTCTACCCAACCTGCCCATAACCGCGTCAGACATTGCCCGAGAGACTAATAAAGACAAACGTCTGGCGCGGGTGTTGCATTGGGTAGAGAAAGGGTGGCCGGAAAGGGACAACGACGAGTCCGTCAAAACATTCCGAAACCGCCAAACGGAACTCTCACTATTAAAAGGGTGCATACTATGGGGGGATAGGGTGATCATTCCAGAAAAGCTACAAGGGAAGGTTCTGGAACTACTACACGAGGGGCACCCTGGCATCGTTAGGACTAAAGCCCTGGCCAGAAGTTACGCTTGGTGGCCAGGGATGGACAAACAAATAGAGGCCTGGGTAGCAAGGTGCCAACGATGCCAGGAAACTAGGCCAAGCCCACCCACAGCACCCGTCCTAGAGTGGGAAACCCCAAGGGGACCTTGGTCTAGGATTCACATAGACTTCGCTGGGCCCACAAAAGGACACACCTTCCTCATAACAGTTGACGCTTACTCCAACTGGCTGGAGGTAAGCAACATGAAGACGACAACCACGGAGGCCGTGATCAAGAACTCTGCAAACTCTTTGCAACACACGGCCTCCCAGACGTCGTCGTTTCCGACAACGGGCCCCAATTCACCTCGCTGGAATTCGAAAAATTCCTAGCGGAAAGGGGCACCCGCCACACACTGACAGCACCGGCGCACCCGGCGGCAAACGGTAGGGCGGAACGGATGGTCCAATTCACTAAGAAGACCATCCGGAAAATAGACCACGGGGAGATCCAGGAGAAAATAAACAAACTACTCTTCACCCAACACATAACCCCAAATACCACAGCCAATAAGAGCCCAGCCGAACTATTAATGGGCAGGAAACTAAGGTCCCCACTCGACAGGTTACACCCCATGTATAACCCGGAGAAGCCCCCAGACTCAAACAGCAAACACCGAACCTTCGCACCCGGCGACCCCGTATATGCGAGAAACCTGACGGGAGACCCACTATGGATACCAGCCGTCATCACACAAATAACAGGCCCACACTCGTACCGGCTACAAACAGCAGACGGACGAGCGTGGAAACGCCACATCGACCAACTAAGGTCGAGGACTACCAACCAAGAGACCACCGACGCACAAACAGGCGAAACCAACCCCCACAACACAAACCAAGGGGGGAGGGAATACCCAGGGGACCAAAACCAAAGAAGAATAAACCAGCCGTACTTACCGGAAAGCAGCCATCACGACCCCTCGCCAGGAAGAGACAGCCAGGCCAGCTCGACCGACCCGGAAAGACCGAGCGGGAGCGGCGAAACCCGCAGCTCAACCAACCCGGGAGGCCCAGGAGGGAGCTACGGAGAGCAGCCCAGCCCGATCGACCAGCCGGTTCCCACGACGGCAGCAGGAGCAGCAGAGATCCCGACCGAACCGGCCGGGATCCAACCTACGACTGAGCTGCGCAGGTCCAGTAGGCTCAGACGGAGCCCCGCCTACCTACGTGACTACACGACATAAGGACTGAACCAAGAGGGGAGGGGTGTTCTGTTCTTAATTAGCATTCTTGAGATCCCCGCGCTTTGATTGGCCAAAGCGCGGGGCACTCTGATTGGTCAGGTGAGCCGCGCCGATTGGCTCGCTAAGAATCTCCCGTGATTGGTCCATTCGGATCGCGGGAGATTTAAAGCGGTGCCATTGGCCGTGGCCGCTGCGGCTAAAAGAATAAAAGCCGCAATCTTTTTCCCTTTGCCCCAGTTCGGTTCCAACCTCAAATAAAGAGCATGATTTGAAGTCACCGACTCCTGGCATCATTTCGCAGACACAACAAGGCAGGCTTTCTTTATCTGTTAATTCTGGGTAGCAAATCTTTCAGTGGCATTAATTTTTGAAGCAGGTTGACTATCAACCTTAAGGTAGACTTAACAAGGACATTTTGTATTATGATTGAATGTAGATGGATTGTTTCAGGGTGAGTCATATGATTCATAGCGGTAATTTAATGTGACATAATTTAATATTCTGTTTAATCAACAGAATAATTTAATAACAGAATTGGAAGGAATCTTGGAGGTCTTTTAGGTCAGCCTTCTGCTTAAGCAGGAGACCCTATACCATTTCAGACCAGTGACTGTTCAGTCTCTTCTTAGAAGCACTCAAAACTTCTGAAGGCAAGCCATTCCACTGATTTAATTGTTCTAACTTTCAGAAAATTTCTCCTGAGTTCTAAGCTGGTTCTCTCCTTTATTAGTTTCCATCCATTGTTTCTTGTCCTGCTTTCAGGGGGCATTAATTAATTAATTCATCAATCAACATGTCATCAATGAGTTTCATCATGTGTCTTTTTTTCTATTTAATTTTCTTCTGTAATTGATTCTCTGAATCGGTAGCTATGCCATAACACCTGGCTCTCAGAGTTGTAAAACCAGTACAATGGATTTCTGCAGTGCCATTCCTTCATTGTCCACTCTCCCAGTATTGGTAAATGTGTACAAGTTTTCTGCACACCTTGGCAAGTTTGTTTAAACTCAATTTTTTACACTTGAATTCTGAAATTTCAAACTAGGATCCAAAATTTTGACATTAGCATTACTTTGTACAATTTGTTTTCCTCTCACAAGACCTCATCATTCTTATTATTTCAAAAAAAATCTTGCAAATAAGATTTTGTAGTATTTCTGGAATACTAAGTATCAGGATTTGGTAGAAGATACTAAAGAATGGCAGAGTTTTGAATTTGATTTTTCTTTTTGCCAAAGAGAAGTGTTGCTGATTTTTAGTACATAAACCAATGGTGACGATTAATGTTGTAATCAGGCAAGTGAACCAGCAGGAGGTAGGCTGGGTAAAATAAGAGAGATAGATGTAAGTGGCATAATAAAACAGAACGTCAAATGCGTCTTACTTCCATCTATTAGTGTGGATATGTGTGAGTTTTTCTAAATGCTTCACTTTTTCTGGTATGAATTAGAGGATTAACTTTAGTATGAGGTATGCATGTTTTTCTGGAAATATCCCCAAGGTACCATTGGAAATTAGAATATGCAACTGTTCACCTCTCACTTTTCTGAAAAGAAAACAGAAGAACAGATTAACAAATTGAAAATATGTTTGATCTCCTTTTTTTAAAACAAAAACAAGCAACCAAAGAAACCCTCATCTCCACCACCCATAATTAGGTACCATGTTTCACAATGGTTTTCTTCCCATTTTAGCCTTATTTTATTCTTGTTCGGTGATTAAGAAGGGATTTAATAGAATTCAGGATCATCTGGAGACCTATCAATTTTTCATGGTCTGATGACATGTTCAGGTTGTAATCAAGTTGGAATGATCATTCTGGAAATCATCTTCCTAGAACATTATACTGTAAATTATTTGAAAAATAATTTATGTGGATGAAAATAGAGAGCACTGATTAATTCTTAGTCAAATGATAAGCCAGTGATTGTCCAGCAACTCAGGGAAAAACTGAACATCAGGAATAATGGATCTTTCCAGGGATGGTTTCTTTCACTTTAACACAATCATAAATTAGAATAACAGAAAAGTTAGTTACAATGAAAAATACATTTGTGCAACAAAAAACTGCTTTTTGTCCACATTCTATCTTTGTCTCAGTCAATTGACTGCAGATCTCAACAGTGTAAGACCATTAATGGATAGAGAGGGAACCAGTACAGAATCATATGTCTAGAGATTAATTGATCCAATTCGCTTTCCAAGACCAACTGCAGATAAGTTCATTTAGCTCTCACATCTATAACTGCTGCTTGACCTATCACAACAGATAATAGTTAAACTGGTTTTATCCACAAAGGCAACAGTGTGTGCTGTACTACTACCAAAAGCAACTATGTCTGATTGAGGTCACACAGGAGAAACTGGGCTTGTTATTCTAGAACATCCTTTCCACCATGTGTTTAAAACTTATTTTAGTGTGAAAAGTCCAAGACTGATGTGGCACTTCTGCAACTTGTAAATTTTTCTCACACATGGCTTATCTTTTGTGTCTATAACATTTACTTTTTTATTTATATCCATGGACACTGTATCATTATTTTATAGGTTGTTACCTTCAAGAGATACTTTTTTTAAAAAAAATGTAAAAGATATTTTGTGTCTAGCTGTAAATTTTTCAGCCAAACCATTTATATTATTTCAATGGTATTTTTTTCTGTTTATTTTTCACATTCCTATTTAAAACAACACATTCATTCTGAGTGAAAGCAATGAGCTTGTGTTCCGTTTTAAGCTAAACATCTTCAAAACAACTTATTGCTATTGTTCTCTTCATTAGATTTTTCTACTATGACATACATGTATTCTTAGCAGTCTTGCAACAGAAACAACCAAAGAGACGTTCTGATATCTTTTTTGAATTTGTAAAACTATATGAATATGAAACTGGGATGGAGATTGGAGTGATGTTGAAAGATGATTTACCCTAGCAGTATTTACTTGTTTATTATTTCCCCTACTATCTGCAGTGGGGGGAAATTGGTGGGATACCAGGTAAAATAAATTATCCTGCATTTTCTTTCTACCAGATCTCATTCAAACTTGATGACAGGGATGTCCAACCTTGACAACGTTAAGACTTGTGGACTTTAACTCTTAGATTTCTTTAGCCAGCATTCTGGGTTGAAGTCCACAGATCTTAAAGTTGCCATGGCTGGATTTCCCTGTTTTAGGACTCTTTTTCCACATTAGAAGACAATTTGAGATAAATTCTGTAGGGTTCTTGCAGTGATAGGTATGGGTTCACCAGGGGACTGATTGCATGGTTTGCCTTTCATTGTACAATTCTTTTTATTGGATTTTTGTCTGCCTCCTGTGGTACAGTTGAATCTTAAGACAAAACATTTCAGAATCAGAATTTCAGCTGGAACAGACTTTGGAGATGTTCTTGTCTAGCCCCCTGTTCAAGCAGGAGACGTTCTACCATTTTAGACAAGTGACTATCCAGCCTTATATCTTAAAAACCTCCAGTGATGAAGCACTCACAACTTCTGAAGGCAAGCTGTTCCACTGGTTATTTGTCCTCACTGTCAGGAAATTTCTCCTTAATACCAGGTTGTGTCATACCCCTGTTAGAATCTGACTCTGAGGGAGAGGAGGAACAGCCATCAGGGAGTGGGAGTGTGGCTCTGGAGGTTGTGGAGGAAACTGAGGCACAGGCCAGCTGGGCATTCAGAGGAAGACCCAGGCCCATTCCCTCTTCATCCTAGGGCATGCAGAGAGGAGTGGCTAAGGGAGAAATGTGAATAGTGTGGTCTACAGAGGAGGAAAGGGCCTTGATCCCCTTCATGGACTGCAGCTGTGAGGACTATTTAAAAGGACAAACTGTGCATGGGCCAGTGCTGGAAGCAAAGCATGAAAATATTTCTAGTTTGTTAGTTCTCATCTGAGTTCTGACATCCTTCCCAGTGTGTGTATTTCGATATCTCTGGACGTCTTCAAGCCCTTATCCTGCCTTGTTTCATTAATTGCTTCAGTGTAGTTTGTGTTGTTTTTTTCTATTTATAATTTATATGTATTTTGAGTTTAAATGGAAGTTTGCAACTGTTTGTGGGGGAGTTTTTTTCTCCAGCCAATGATAATTGGACTTTTGAAGCCAAGTTGAAGGAATTAAAGGGACTTCACCTGTTTTTGTGACTTTGTGGCTTTTGTATCCCACCCTGGGTCATCGCAGGTTGCTTCTTTCCTTGATTAGGTTCCCATCCATTATTTCATGTCCTTCCTTTTACATCTTGAGATAATGCCTTGTGTCTTTCTCTATAGTAGCCCTATCACTGTTATGAGGGAATTCTGCCCTTTCCAAACTTATTGAAAAAATTTCTATTTCTCCTGGAGAAATTCAGAGTTTTTCAATTCCTTTATTTACTATCATATATGTGGTGTGTCAACTTTAGAATCCACTTGGGAAATCAGACAATGTTTGGATCCAGAACATCTAAAGTCATCTGTGATTCCAAACTGATCGGTAGAGCAGTGAGGGAGAGCATAAGTGGTACCGCTGGGAGCGTTAATGTTACCTTTGACCATAAAACAAAATCTTTATTCTGATTGACTAGTTTCTTGTGCAGGCTGTCTGGGCAGGCCCTACCATTAGCCAGACTGAAGCAGCCACTCTAAATGGTGAATGATGATACATAGGATGGCTGTGTTGGAAGATGATTCATAAACTAAGTTCACAGCTTGCTGTGGTGCCTCTTGAGTCCACCTGTCAACAGTTTAATCATCATCAAAGTACAGAATGGGAGGCATTTTGCTTTTGCTTCAGGCACAGAAATATCTTGGGTAGCTCCTTTCATAAAATGTTTTTGATCTGTTTGTCTCTATTGGAGGTTGTTTGCTTACTCTGTGGTATATATGTATTTTGCCTATTGACCTTTGAAAACAGTACCAAATTTATGTGTAAAATGTTTGTTAACTGTTATACTTTGGACTCATTCCTCCTGCCATTACGGGAGTTCATTTCAACAAGTTATTTCACAACATGTCAGGGCTTGTTCTAGAAAAACCTCTTTAAAAGCACTGAATAGAGAATATTGTTCTGATGGATGACTTTTGGGCCAGTCACTCTTTCTCAACCCTAGGCAGAAAGCAATAGCAAACAATTTCTGATATCCATTTCCTCTTTTTTTTCCTATTAGCAAATTTTCCCATTAGCAAATTTTCCATTATTTATTTATTTGGTGCCTTTGAATCAGCCTTAGCTTGGACTAAGCCCCATGGAGGTTTTTTTTAGCAAGATTTCAGAAGTGCTTTGGCACTGCCTCCTTCCTAAGGCTGAGAGACTCCCAAGATCAACCAGCTAGCTTTGTGCCCAAGGCTGGACTAGAACTCCCAATCTCTCTATTTTAAGCCTGATGCCTTAGCCACTACACCACACTACTTCCTATGTCTTTATTGGTTGCCTAGAAATACATTTTGCCTGGCATTTTTTTCCATAAATACATCAGCCTGGTATTCTTCTTTGAAATACCATCTGTACTGATGATGCTATATAGGAAGTGAATGAATGCAGTAAATATATCCAGCCTGTTGGCATGGCATGTCTTTGCATTGTAAATTGTTGTCTTAGTCATTGGTATCCTCTCTATGATAAGGTTGGCTTATAGATGAACATATGAATCGTTTTTCTTTGAGGGATAATGACTTCCTAAAATTGGTAATTTTCTCATCAATGAGATACAAAGAATGTCCTTATCTTTAACAACCTGGCTGATATAATATTGTACTGTCAAGACTGTGAATAGTTATATTTATTGGATTGGGCTGGTGCAGATGAATGAGAATTTCCTTTAGTTACTTTTTGTAACAGTTTTCACAAAATTCACATATATTTTCCAAGTTCTTAACAACATTTTTATTTAAAATAACAAAATAACAGAGTTGGAAGGGAACCCGGGGGTCTTTTAGTCCAACCCTGATCAAGCAGGAGACCCTATACCATTCCAGAAAAATTATGCTCCAATTTCTTCTTAAAAATCTCCAGTGTTGGATTACCCACAACTTCTGAAGCCAAGCTGTTCAACTGATTAATTGTTCTCACTGTCAGGAAATTTATCCTTAGTTCTAGGTTGGATCTCTCCATGATTTATGAAATAATTTATAAAATAAAATAATTTATAATTTATAAAATAGAATCATTTATCCCCAATAAATTTGATATATTGATGTGTAATTGGGGACTCAAATCCATTTATTTTAATACATAATATGATGTATGGGCATCAGTTTGGGTAGTCACTAAACGCAAAAAACTAGAAGCCAGGAGTTCTAGTCCTGCCTTGGACACAAAAATCTCTCTCTTGGTCCTAGTAAGTGCACCAGCATGCCTACCGTCCCTGTCTTACTGTCCCCATTTATCTGTGTTTACTTCCTTTGTTCATGTTTTTTTTAAAACAAATTTTATTAATTTTACAAAAACAGTACACAAACAAACAAGGCATAACAGCTTATAAATTCTTTTCTTAAAAAAAAAATAGTAATAATTAAAGAAGAAAACCAATAGAACATAATGATTCCAAATTATAATATCAATATTTACTTTATCTATTTAACTTCATATCTTATCCCAACTTCTCCTTTTCATCCAAATTATTTCTTGCTAATTAAAATTTTATTGCCTTTTATCAACATACAAAATGCAGAAAACATAACAAAACTTAAAACATCTTTTCTGAAAGCTGCTTGATCCCGAGTTAAAACTCTTCACACAGACGAAATTTACACATCATATTCACTTTATATATCCTTCCCTATTTTATTACCATTTTCAATAACATTCTTTGTCTGTTCTATTTCCAACTATCCATTCATCCTTTTTCTTTTACTATACTTCTCCTATACACTAATTGGAGTGACGCCTTTAACTCATTGCCCTAACTTAAAAATACTTCATATAATACTTAATTTATCTTGGGATTCTGTTTAGTACATTCTAAAATTACACAATAAATTTTATAAGAAAGTTTACCGGTTTCGTGTGGCTTCGGTGGCAGCAGGAATTCCCGACCGTTTGCGATTCCTGCTGTGCTTGCCGCCGAGGTACTCCCGATCCAAACGGGTCAGGGGGATATGGCTGCCCTGTAGGGACAGCCGAAGAGAGAGGGGAGCTGGACAGGGGGTTGGGGGTGTCACAGACCCCCTCCTTGTCCAGAAAAACCCCTTTTTCCCGAGGTGGTGGAGCGGCGGTCAGTAATGGCTGCCACGAAGAAGCCTGCAACCGGTTAAGATCATGCTGGAGGAAGCAAGAAAAGTGAAAGTGCTGGCTGAGTTGGGTCAATCAACATCTTTTAAACTCGCTGGAACTGAACTGTCTGAATTGCTGGAGGATACATTGTATCCCTAAGAAGAGCGGAAAGCGGCAGAAAAGCTCTTAAAGGGAACTTTTTTTTCTTCACTCTCCCACCCCATAGAAACAGCAGATGAAGATTTGAAATTTATTTGGGAACCGAAGGTGAACTACTTTGAAAATTGAAGTCAAGGGATAAAAGACTTCTTGGACATTGGACTTAAAAATTTAAGGAATTGGAAAACCCTTATTAGAGGTATGGATTTTTGATCATTTAAAAATTGATGTTGCAAGTGGAAGGGAGAGGAAAAAAATTGGAGCAGAAGTGGAAAAAGGAGGAGATTGCCTAGAATCCCAAAGAAAGATATATGGTAATTGGACCTCTTTGATTAAACAGTAACCCCAGGAAGAGAAATAGAAGAAGGAAGAAAAGTATTAACTTTTGGAACTTTTTTTGAATTATTTTTGATTAAAAATACTTGGGTGGTTGTTTTGGGAAAAGTTTCTCTTTTCATGATGGCATCACTTGTGGATGAACTAAAGACTGAATATCAAAAATATAAAAAGGAAGAACAAGATGGAGAAGATACTTTGGGCACTTTATTTCAATTTTTAGAAATGGCGTTATGTACTTATGAAAAATTGACTACGCAGCAGAATGACTGGGACAAAGAAGAAGAGGAACAAGAAGCCATCTTTGATGAACAATGGGTTTTCTCCGGGGAGGAGGAGAAAGAGGATAAGAAAAGGGGGATTTTAAGGTTTGAAAAAACAACCAAAAAAGAGAAAAATGAGAGGAAAGGTGGATGCAAGGTTAGAAAGCAATGGAAAGGGAGGAAGAAAGGGGAGGAGGAGAGACAAAGGGGTAAAAAGGGCAAGGAGAAGAATAAGCAAGAGAGAAAGTGGGGGAGGAGAAGCCTCAATTGTGGGAAGCAAGATCTAAAAAAAAAAAGCTTATTTAGAGACAATGGGTGAAGGATAAAAAAAGGGGGGGGATTCTGGAAGGTGCATAAGATTGTGTTTTTATATGTGTATTTAGAGTAGAATCTTTCTTTGTTCATGTTTATGTTCATACCTATACTTGTCATCTTGTACATGTTTGATAAACAAACAAACAAACAAATAGTAAGAAGGCAAGGGCAAACCATTTCTGAAAATCATACCAAACTGCAGAGATTAGTCCAAGAATCAATGACTCAAAAGCAACAAAACAAACAGATTAATATACACATATATGGTCACAAAGCTATAACTAATCCTATATTTTCATAGTTCAGGAAATGGTTATAGCTTAATGACAGTAGAGAGCTGAGGATGTATAGTCCATGTTATATTATAAATATTGAAAGAAAACATAATTTTGGATTTTCATTTTGGGCAAAGTGTTATTATGCCCTAGTGACTTAGCATGTTTGAAGTCTTTTTTTTTGAGTAGTTGGAAAATTATTCCATTTCCTGCAAACAAAGCCATTTCTTTTGCCAGTTTCTTTGTTAGCCAATGCATAGTTTTTCTCACCCACTATGTAAATGCTGACAATAATAATCTCCCTAATGGGCCATTTTCTGCCTCTGAACCTTGGCAAAAGAGAATCATCTGACAGATATAAAACCTAATCAAATGCTCTTTGGCATTTTTTGTTTGCTTATGGATGATTCTGGTGATCCCTCATGCTCCTACTGTACCTGTCTATTCCTAGAGAATTAAAAATTGGTGGTCTGCCTCACATAATTAAAGGATAGATGTAGGATCCTTGTGCTCTCTGGATTTCTTGCAGACATTTCATTACCAAACTAGGTAACATTATCAGTGCACCAAGGACCCCTCAGTTTAACCCTGAGGTACAAATATTATTTTCTGTTGGTAGGGGATTGATAAATAGATAGATGGATGGATGGATGGAAAAGTCCCTTCCTCCCCATCTTCTTTTATTATAATTAACACTGTGTCTAAGCATATAACTATGTGGAAATGGAGTCTCCAGGCACATCAAATACTAGTTCATAAAGCTTATTTGTGACCAGTACTTACATTTACCCTGAAGTATCATTCCAATCAATGGATGGTGGACCTAACAGGATGGGGTTAACTCCTATCTTATCCTGGAAGTATAGCCAAACAAAAATTTTCTACATGACTCTTAGTTGCAAGGTGTGAGTCCAGCTGTATGGGGTTATCATGTTAATTGCTTGGAAATACAAAACTACACCTCAAAAAAATTACAAGGAAACAACAGCATAAAAGAAATGTAATCACTGATAATTTGGTACACCCAGACTCTGAGCTCCTTATTTTTCTATCCTGAAGAAGATGGCAGGCAGTCAGGCAGTCAGACAATCTGCAGAAGCCAGGTATCAGATGGTCTTCCCAAGAACTAGAAGAAAAGCTTTAGTTTGGTCTTGCATTCTCACAACAAGGAGAGCTAGCTACTAGCCTGTCATCTCAATCAAACTCAATGATTGAGAATGGCTTGGTTTCTGTTGGGATCATGCTGTGTGGCAAAGAAAAAATAATAACCTTTCCTTTGCTGGTTGTGATAAAATTCATATATTGGCAACTCTACTAGGTAGACTAAACCAGGAAATCAACTCCACGGGAAGGCTAAAACTACCTCTTGTGAGATTGGCTGTAATAACAGGATCTTGCAAATCTGATTGTGCTGTATCACTTTCTTCTCCTTATAGTGAATTAGAGGGATAGCTGCCTCAGCCTCCCCAGAATGTTAATTTGTCTTTAAAAACAGTTCAGCCTTTAGAAATGTTTCAGCCCTTTTTGTCTAGGCAATAGTCCCTGCGTATCCCCTTCCTCTCTACATGCATCCTGCTTGCGTATATCCCCTAGGAGATAGCCTAAGAAGGAGGCACATAATCTAAAGGATTGCATCTCAGCACTTCTCACTGGAAAAATCATAATGAGATTAGAGGCATAAATAAACTATAAATAATTATAGCAAAAGTAACTCAAAATTAATGTAATGAAAATCTAGCCACTTCCTTCTGTAAAAGCTATCTCCTAAAGTTGTTTTCAGAAGTTAGCCTGATGACTGAACAGAAAGCATAATTCTAAACAAGACCAGAAATTATGAATTGATGGGGAACATAAAGTAATTCCCAATGACATAACATGAACTATTTCTCATTTTGAATGCTTGATTTAGTCCCAGACGCATCAGAAAATCTGCAACATTGACTTTTCTCAGTGTTTCCATTTTTCTGATCCATTCCTTTGGAAACTCACCCATGCCGGGTGCAGCCTCAATTGCTCTTCCACCAACCATGGATGTGCTTCGTTTACTCTAATACCTGCTGAACAAAGCTCCCATTATATTTCTGCCTAGGTTCTTGCTTTTCATGTAAAAAGATAGCCAAGTATATCCTCTTGCTGTGATGTAATTCTCTCTTAGTGCTGGTTTAGTAATGAGATTGACAGATGGTGGTTTCAAATCTGTAGCCTGGTGGGACTGTCTTGAGCTACTTGTGTAGAAATAGGCAGAGGAGATTGAAGGAAACCTGAGGACCAGGAACATATGGAACATTTGTTCCAGAAGACTGACAATGAGCCCAAAACTGTTCCTAGACACACAAGTCTTAGGAGTTATAACTGCTTCGTGACTGCTTCTAGTCATATTGTTTGGAATGTTTGATACTGAGGGGCCACCTTATTAAAGAATTGAGCTGGGCATGGAATCAACTTTTCTCCATCTAGATAAAAAGAAGTTTCTGTTAAAAACATTGTGTGTTTTATGAACCATTATACCCCAATTCTTTTTTAAATTCTACTTTTATCCAAAAGGGCAGTGAATCATAAAAGCTCTTTTGCCAATTTTCTTAACAGACAATATTGCAACCATCGCTGCTGAATTGTTTTCAAAATAGCATTTTTCCCTTTTCTAATTTTGTCTGCTAGAATAGTATCAGAATAAAGAAGCAATCCTGAAATATAATTGTCTAGAAGACAGAAAGACAGAAACAATGGGAAGAGAATATGCTTTCCGCACAAAACATATGATATAATATTGTATTGTATTCCATTCCATTCCATTCTATTCTATTAACATAGATGCACACTCAGACACATGCACATTCAAGTTCAAGAGTGGAACTACCATCAGTCACTTCCTCTGCATGGATGACAACAAGTTGTATGCTAAGAGTGAAAGAGACATTGATTCTCTGATCTACTTAACACAAATCTACAGTGAGGACATTGGGATTTGGGCTTAAGAAGTGGGCCAGAAGATGATCAAGAGAGGGAAAATAGTTAAAATTGATGGGGTGACACAGACCAGACATACATACCAGTTGCAAATACCTTGGTATATTGCAGTCATATGGGAACCATGAGAAGGAGGCAAGAAAGAAGCAACATCTATGCACCACCAAAGGATAAGCCAGTTCTATGGGAAGAACAAGATTCATGTCATCAACATATCATCAGATACCTTGCCAGGTGATTGATGTCAAGTGACAGCAACACCAGGAAGAAGAGTGTGAGAAGCTGGAAAAGTACCAGGGCCTGAAGGAGAAAACTAGAGAGGAAGTAGAAAGTAAATGCAAAAGTGGGCCCAGTGATGGTAGGAGCACTTGGGCTATGACTTTTAAGCTGGGAGAATGGTTCCAACAGATCTCAGGAACAATGTCAAAGCTCTCTGCCCAGAAGAGTGCAGCATTAGTTAAATATTGCACAGAATCCTCAAACTCCCAAGCCTCTGATAGGGGACTGGAGATTGGGGAAAAGACATACCACCCATAAGGATAAGAAGGGGGTGTGTGTGTGTGTGAGAGAGAGAGGTGGGGGAGAGGGAGAGGGAGAGAGAGATGTATCTGTGCAAATAAATATTTCTATGTCATTTTTGTATGATTCTTATGAAATATGTTTTGTTCTATCATAAGATTTTGACACATTTATTAAGAATGAAGTTGATGGACTTCCAGTTTGCAAGGCTTCGGCAGCGACAGGGATTCGCAATACCGCACGATCCCTGATGCGCTCACTGCGAAGGTTCCCCCGATCCACTTGGATTTGGGGGATATAGCTGCCTCATAGAGGCAGCTGAAGACAGGGGGATCCAAATAGGGGTTTGGGGGTGTCGCAGACCCCCTCCCCAGCTTCCCAAGGCGGGGGAGCGGTGGTCAGTAATAGCCGCCACAAAGAAACCTGCAGCCGGACAAGATTGTGCAGGAGGAAGAAAGTCGGAAGAGCTGTGAAAGTGGTTTTTGACCAGGACAAAGTAAGAGAAAGTACCCTGGAATTTGAAAGCTGCCAAAGATAAATTGTTTCCAGAGAGAGTTACAAGTGGCGAATGGAATTCTAAAAGGAAAAGTTTTTTTCTTTTCTTTTTTTTCACTCTCCTTCCCAACGTGACAGTGGATGGAACTATAAGAGAAATCGGAAAGCCTGCATTGGAGGTAATTAAAAGCTGAAGGGATAAGGATTTCTGAACATTTAAAAAAAACAAAAAAACAAAAACCTTTTTGCTGTGAGTGGGAAGGGAGAGGGAAAAAAAATTGGAGCAGAATTTGAAAATAAGGAGAAGATTGCCTAGAATTTTAAAGAGTTATTAAACATCAATAAGACTCCTAAAAGATATATTTTAAATGAAACTTTGTGACTAAACATTAACCCCAGAACGAGAAAGTGAAGGAGAAAGTACTTAAAAGAAACAGCTTATTTGGATTGCTTGGTGATTTTGGAGCTTCTGAACTATTTTTGATTAAAAGCACTTGGGTGGTTGTTTGGAAAAACCTTTTCTCTCTATAATGGCATCACTTGTGGATGGATTGAAACTTGAATACTAAAAATATAAAAAGGAAGAGCAAGAAGGGAAGGATTCTCTTGGCACTCTTTTTCAATTTTTAGAAATGGCAGTTTGTATTTATGAAAAGCTGACTATGCAACAGGATGACTGGGATAAAGAAGAAGCCATTTTTGATGAACAAGTGACGTTAGTTGGGGAAGAAAAGGAGAAAGAGAAAAAGGAAAAGGGGACTTTAAGATTTGGAAAAACAACCAAAAAAAGAAGAAGAATAAGGTGAAAAGGGGATACTATGTTAGAAAACAACAGAAAGGAGGAAAGCAGAACAAAAGGGAGGTGGAGAGGCATGGGGGTAAAGAGGGCAAGGAGAAGAATAAGCAAGGGAGAATGAGAAGCCTCAATGGTGGGGAGCAAGATGCAAAGAAACAAAAGTCTTTTAGAGATAATGGGTAAACTTTATTGAAAAAGGGATTCTGGAAAGGTACATAAGATTGTATTTTTATATTTGTACTTAGAAATAATCCTAGAAAATTGGAAACGTTTAGTAATTTAAAATCTGATAAAATGTTTAGTAAATAAATGGGAGAATTGTAGTAGGAGAAGGGGGAACATTTTAATGAAACAATGATATAAAATATGTGATGTGGGGGGGGGGATAACTATGGAAAGCATGAGTGTTCCCATAAAGGCATGATATTTAATTGAAATGGGTAAAATGTTTAAGAAGATTAATATTAATGATTAGATGGTGTTATCCCATGAATTTTTTTGTGAAATGAGAGATTTGAAATAGGAGAAGGGGGAACATTCTAATGAAATAATGATTTAAAATATGTGAAGTGGGGGGGAAATAACTATGGAAAATTGGTGTACCCATAAAAGTATGATATTTAATTGAAAAGTAATGTGTTAAGTGTTTAAGATATAAATGAATATTAATATTAATGAATAGATTTGTATTGGCATTGATAACATTGTATAATTTTAGAATGTACCAAACAGAATCCCAATGTAAGTTATGTATTTTATATTAAGTATCATAAATGTAGGGGAAAGAGACAAAGGCACCATACTCCAATTAGTGCACAGGAGAAGTTTTATTTAAAGAAGAAAGTTAAATGGATAAAACAGAACAGACAAAGAATAATAAATATTATGATTTGAATTGAGATGAGATAAATAAAATAAAACTAAGAAAATTTAAAAGAGATGAGAAGCTATATAGAAAATTGAAAATGGTAATAAGATATGGAATGGTATACAAAATGAATATGAATTTGAATTTGTGTCTGTACAAAGAGTTGTAACCTGGGACTAAGCAACTTTCAGAAAAGATGTTTTTTATGTTTTTATGTTTTGTGTTTTTGTGTGTTTATGTTTGATTGAGCTAATAAAACCTTGGAGGAACGTTAGAAGAGGACAATTGAGAATAAAAGATAGAAGAGAATAAAGCAAGTTAGATAAAAGTAAAGGGAGAAATAATGAGAAACTTGAAAGGATATGTATGTGTTTATAAGGAAATGTGCCAATGGTGTATAAAATGTTTTATTTGTTTTGTTAAAATTTATAAATAACTTTCAGAAAAGAGGTTTTATGTTCTTATGTTTCATGTTTTGTATGTCTTTAAAAATTAATAAAATTTGTTCAAAAAAAAAAAAGAATGAAGTTGATCAGTTATATTAAGCATCACTAAGAATAGGAAGGAAATGGAATGTCATGTTTAAGGAACAAGAGAGCTTAAAAGCTGATGTCCTACACAACCTTACACTCTAATCTTGTACATACTTTCAGGCAAATCCTGTTGAACTGACTATATTCACAAATCTTGCTAGCTTTAAGACACCTTAATGTGATGTATGTGCTAACTGTTGTGATATGTAAACCATAGTTTGTGTTTCAGCATTGTAGGTCACAGATGTCAAACTTGCTGCATCATGTTGACATCATGTGACATATTGTGACGTTTTTCCCCTTTGCAGAACTGAGGTGGGCATGGCCTGCACATGATGCATCCGGTCTGTGGGCTGCCAGCTTGACCCCCCCCTGTTGTAGATGAATCATTTCGCTTGTTCAGCCAATTATACCAACAATCCAATTAAATTAAGCATGTTTTAACAAAGCGAATTCAGCCAATGAAGTTACTTCTGAGTAGGCATATGGAAAATTGCATTGTTAATTACCAAGAGATTAGAATAAATGGTGAATAACAGAGCCTATCTGGAATATGTTACTTCTTTTGACAATCCTCTTTCTGGAATATCTAAGAGATGATCCATTTATGGAACCCATTTCAAGTTGATACCCCCTATATCTTGGTTACTGATAATTCCCCCTCTACCCACCCCCATTAATCTGTGTATGCACACAAATACATGCACACACATCACCTTTTGTTTTGATACTAGCAAATTTAAATTAATGAGAATTCTTGACAAAGTGTAACTAGATATGTTATTAAAGCCATTAGCACTTGGCCACATGATACATAACCTGTCAAGTCTCCAGTATTCACTAACATGATTATCAAAGCAGAGGAACATTACTTGTTAATGACATTTCCTATCATTGCTCCTGAAGAGATACCCCAGGACATGATCATTAGAAAACCATGTAGTCACAAAATGAGACACAGCATAAAAGCCAGATCGAGAAAGATACACATTTTGCCTGAAAATTAAACTTTCCTATTTGCCTTGCAAGGTGTTAAGGTGATGGAAAGGAGAAATGCATTGTGAAATATTTCTTGGATAAAGTCCATTTCAGATAAATGGAGCTTCAAAATGAAATGTTGGTAAAGGTTATTATTATATTCATTAAACCTTTGCATGTGAAACATTTATGGAGCAATTCACAGAGATGATATGCTTAATAACCCAAAAGGATTTTAGAACATGTCATTCTAGTTACATGTCAAAAAGGGTTCAAGATGCCTATTATTATCCTAGATATTTTTTTTTTTTACAAATTTTTATTAATTTTAAAGATAAAACAACACATCATTAACCATTAAATACATAAACACATAAAACCTCTTAACATTGTAAATCCTTACAAGTCAAACAAAACATTATTTTTATAAAGCATAATTCCAATTTATCCCATCTCCATATGGACACACAAATATCTTTCAGCAAATTTCTCATTATTTCTCTTTACTCCTATTCAATTTCATTTCTCTTCCATATTTATTCATTTTATAGTCATCATATTCTTTTCTTTCTGGCTTGTTTAAATTATTCTCATCTAACATTCCTCCAAGGTTTTATTGATTCTTTTTTTCCTTTTTTTTATAAAAAACAAATTTTGTTAGTTTTACCATAAACACAATACACAAACATACAAACACAAAACATAAACAAAACTAAAAGATCTTTTCTGAAGGTTGTCTGTTCCCGGGTTAAAACTCTTCACACAGACACAAATTCAAACATCATATTCAACCCATATCTCCTTCCATATCTTATTATCATTTTCTTTTATATATATATATATATAAAAACCATTTTTATCAGTTTTATAAAAACAATGCACAAAGAATCAAGGCATAGCAGCTTATAAATTCTTTTCTAAGAAAAAATAATAATAAAAGACCAATAAGGCATAACATTTCCAGATTATAATATCAATATTTCATATAATATTAACTTCATATCTTGTCCCTACTTCTCCTTTCCATCCAAATTATTTATTAATTAAAATTTTATTGCCTTTTATCAATATACAAAATCCAAAAAAAAAAAAAAGCATATATATCCTTCCATATCTTATTACCATTTTCAACAACATTCTTTGTCTGTTCTATTTCCAATTATCCATTCATCTTTTTTTTCTTTTACTATACTTCTCCTGTACACCAATTGGAGTAACATCTATAACTCATTACCCTAACTTAGAAATACTACATATAGCAATCTTTCTTGGGATTCTGTTTAAAAGATTCTAAAATTACATAATAAATTTTATATTCTAAATATACATATAAAAACACACTCTTATATACCCTCCAGAATCCCTCTTTTAATCTAAATTAAATTCACCCATTGTCTCTAAATAAACTTTTTTTCTTTAGGTCTTGCTTCCCCCCATTAAGGCTTCTCCTCCCCCCCTTTCTCTCTTGCTTATTCTTCTCCTTGCCCTTTCTACCCCTTTGCTTTTTCCCTTCGCTTTTCTTACTCCTTTTCCTTTGCTTTCTAACCTTGCCTCCATCTTTTCGCTCATTTTTCTCTCTTTTGGTTGTTTTTATAATTCTTAAAATCCCCTTTTTCTTATCCTTTTTCTCCTCCTCTCCGGAAGGGACCCATTGTTCATCAAAAATGGCTTCTTCTTCCTCTTCTTCCTTGTCCCAGTCCTTCTGCTGCGTAATCAACTTTTCAACAGAACATAACGCCATTTCTAAGAATTGAAACAAAGCGCCCAAAGTATCTTCTTTTTTATATTTTTGATATTCAATCTCTAGTTCATCCACAAACGATGCCATTATAAAAAGGGAAACTTTTTCCAAAACAACCACAAATATTTTTAATCAAAGACAATCAAAAGCAATTAAAAAAAAAAGTTCCAAAAGTTAATACTTTTCTTCCTTCTTCTCTTTCTCTTTCTGGATTAATTTTTAATCAAAGAGGTCCAATTACCATATATCTTCCTTTGGGATCCACAAAGACGTTCTAGACAATCTCCTCCTTTTTCAGCTTCTGCTCCAATTTTTTTTCTCCCTTCCCACTTGCAATGACAATTTTAAATAATCAGAAATCCATACCTCCAGCAAAGATTTTCCAATTTCTTAAATTTTTCAATGTCCAAAAATCCCTTTGTCTCTTAGCTTCAACTTTCAAAGCAATCCACTTTCAATGTCTAATATATCCAAATATTTCTGCTATTTCCGTGGGGTGGGAGAGTAAAAAAAAAAAAAAAGTTCCCTTTAACAGCTTCTCCGCCGCTTTTCGCTCTTCTTAGGGATACAATGTATCCTCCAGCAATTCAAGCAGCTCAATTCCAGGCAATTTAAAAGGTGTTACTTGACCCGGCTCAGACAGAACTTTCACTCTTCACACTTCCTCCAGCACAGTTCTTACCCGGTTGCTGGCTTCTTCGTGGCGGCCATTGCTGACCGCCGCTCCACCGCCTTGGGAAAAAGGGGTTTTCCCGGAGAAGGGGGGGGTCTGCGACTCCCCCACCTCCCTATCCGACTCCCCTCTCTCTTCAGCTGTCCCTACAGGGCAGCCATATCCCCCTGACCCATCTGGATCGGGGGTACCTCGACGGCTAGCACAGCAGGAATCGCGAGCTGTCGCGAATTCCTGCTGCCCCGAAGCCACGCGAAACCGGAAGTCCTCTATTATCCTAGATATTTTTAATGACATTGGCTTGGTCTGTCTGAATGACAATAGTTACAACAGAATTGCAAGATGGTGCTTTTTGTTATATAGAGTGCTTCTTAATGGTGGTAATTCCAGGGTGTTATACATTTATGATTGAGGTATCATGACCCTAGAGAAGAAGGGGTAGTAAAAGCTGTTAAGCCTGAGTTCCCCAACCAGGGTTAAGAAGACAAGCTAAAAAGAATGTGCAGCATTAGTCAGATAGGCATACAGATAAATGAGTGAGATAAGTTTGTATGTTTATTAACATACAGTAAAAATAACAGATACGCTTGTGCTATCAAAAATATAGTTTATTCCATTTATAGCATAGTCAAAATAACAGTCTATTAGTCATGTATCATTTAGTCAGTCCATTCAAGGATATTCAGTTAGCAAAGTCCGTGTGGAATATCCTATGTCAGTTCACTTACAAATCAGTCCTTTGTCTCTCTCCCGTTTGAGTAACGCAGTCTTGAGTCCATGCAGTAATTAGGGATCATCAAAGCCAGAGAGAGAGCAAGCTGTCGTCTTGCTTCTTTTAAAGTGCTTTCACAACCACTCCCTTAATTACATTCCTATATTTAAAGTTGCAGACATTTTAACTTACAAACTATGATTACATATTTATTATTTTACCTAAACCAGTTAGTGTCTCCATTTACTTGCAACCCTGTAAATATTGAGAGTATCATAATTGGTTTCAGCTATGATTATTTATTGTACTATTAGTCCTTGATACATAATATGCACTAGTTCAGTGCACAATCAGATTCAATATCTATATTCATGATGGCCAGGATCATAAACCAAGTGATCCAAAATCTGTTATTTTTGTTTAGATTCGAGAATCCTTGATAATTAATGATGCAATGGTATTTTTGAAAAGCACCAAGATACAAACTGGTGAGTAGGTTACTACAAATACTTTACAACATTATGTAAACGTTGGTCTGAAAATGATACATTAAAAGAAAATACTAGCAGTCCAAAATGGAAAAGCTGGATAATTTAAGTGCTTGAGATCTTGCAGATTACTGTATTTGACACTAATTTTTTTCCTTCCTTGGTCATCTTTTCTCTTCTAGGTTGTGATCCAACTGACATTCCACTGAAAGGGGCAACCAACCATGCACATTTGTCTGTAATTCAATTCTGAAATGTGTCTGGTATACAATCCAGCACAAAATGCAGGATACCCATGTAGAACAGGCAATATGTAAACCATATAAACCAGATGCCAAAGAACTGATGAAGCCAGTAAATTTCATCTATACTTGCAGGTTACTGTAGTTTCTCAAGTGCTATGTTGTTTGGAGATAATCCCACATAATAATGCAATAAACTCTGCTCCCTTCAACCATGGAATTTTGACACTGAATTATATAAAAATCATGCAGCAGGAAGAAACTGAAGACCAGTCCTCTGATCTGATGTGTGAATCCAGTCTGCCAACATCTTTTAAGTACTTCTAATATAAGAATACCCAAAGGGGGGATGGGTACCTCAGAAGGAAGAAGTATTCTCACCTGTGGCCACATAGTTTTTCTAGTCAAGTTGCATACATAGGACTTGTTGTAGTTATAATGTTTATTGATTTTAAAAGTTGCATGGAGTGGCTAGATAAAATTCAGCATCAAAATAGGTTCACTTAATAAATTAATGAAGGTTTCCAAAATATTTAAAGTTCACAAACCTCACACCAGTTGCTTAGCAATCACTTCCCCACCAAAGCTCCATTTTTCTTCCCAGTTTTCAAGTGCAGGATCCTTTATATTGCTCGTAGGAAATTTGCCCGGTAAAACAAAACAGGAAAAAATAAATAAATAGTAAGGCTTAAATGCAAGGCGAAGTGTTTATTTCAAAGCCAAAACATGAAGCCGTCCTAGCAATGATTTGCTAAAATTAATGAAAACCTCCTTTAGATATGTCAGCATATTTGACCCTGTCCTTTACCTTGTAACGATCAATCCAGCAGAGCTATGTCACATAGGTATAACCAGTAAAGGCTTTAGAACTAAGAGTTCTAAATCTATGGTAAATGCTTCTGTTCTACTACTGTAAAAACTGTCATGTCTTTTTTCTCAATTGCTTACAATAGTTTACAAATTTGGGACTGCATTGTAGCAATAGTAGTTAGACTTATATACCACTTCATGCTGCCCAGTGTCCATTCCCCCCCCCCAATTTTATTCCTCCCTACATTCATATCTACAGTCTAAAAAGTCAAGACAGCAGCTGCAATGTCCATTTTTTTATGCCTCAGTACAGGTGGAACTTCAGTAATACCATTGTGGTTGCCTTTTTGATTTTTGGGACACCTCTGTATCCTTGGGAAAGCAAAAAAAGGGTTAGGGTTACAATGAAGTAGTTTCACCCAGAAGTTATCATAATAGGCAAAAACAGAAAATTGGCCATTTCTTATGTAGGCTGATACTGTTTTTATTTTTTTGTCAGCTCATGTTTAGATGTACACAGGTAAACAAAGAAAGGGGCTGAGCACAGCCTTTGGAAGAAGTCATTTTCAATACTTGAGAGAGCACATATAAAGACACTACTTTTGGAATTTTTCAAGCTGCTGCAGCTTTTTTTACACTTGCATGGCTGTTTGGAATGGGTCCATTCCAATGGGTCCATTCTATCTATAGCTATGATGTCTGAGTTGAGAACAACTGAATGATTTCTAGATGGCAGGGAAAGATAAAGCATGAAAAAAGTAACGTTCTATATTTAGGCAAGAAAAACAAAATGCACAGGTACAGTTTATGTGGTACCTTGCTCAATAGTAGTAATTGTAAGAGGGATCTTGGAGTCCTAGTGGACAACCATTTAAATATGAGCTAGCAGTGCTGCAGTTGTCAAAAAAGCCAACACAATTCTAGGCTGCATAAACAGAGGGATAGAATCAAGATCATGTTGTGAGGTGGGGGCTTGAAAAACCACCAAAGATTCGATATTAATCCAAGGAAAACAGCTTTATTGTAGCATTTCTGCAGAAATGGCTTCCTGCCCTGGCAGGTGGGAGGAACCCAGAGCAAAGTTTGCATTCTATTTTATACCCTGACCTACCGCCCCATCCTAGGATAGCTTGGTTTACAATCTACCTATTGAATTTCAGTATACAATTCATCACCAAATATGGGACATCAGGAAGTTAAATGCTTCCTAACACGTACATATTTTCCCAGATTTTTCCAGAGCACAAAGTGTGATTGTTCAATGTTTCAAATTCTCCCTTTGCAGTAGAAATGTATCAACTGATAGTTTTGAGATCTGAGTCACAGCTATACAATACATAATGGATTTATTCATTTTCTCCCCTCATAATGTGAAGTGTTAATACCACTTTATAATGCCTTGGTAAGGCCACACTTGGAATACTGCATCCAGTTTTGGTCACCACAATGTAAAAAAGATGTTGAGACTCTAGAAAGAGTGCAGAAAAGAGCAATAAAGATAATTAGGAGACTGGAGGCTAAAACATATAAAGATTGGTTGCTGGAACTGAGTATGTCTAGTCTGATGAAAAAGAAGGACTAGGGATGACATGATAGCAGTGTTCCAATATCTCAGAGGCTGCCCCAAAGAAGAGGGAGTCAAGCTGTTCTTGAAAGCACCTGAGGGTAGGACAAGAAGCAATGGGTGGAAACTAATCAAGGAGAAAAGGAGAGAAGCAACTCAGAACTAAGGAAAAATTTCCTGGCAGAACTATTAATCAGTGGAACAACTTGCCTCCAGAAGTTGTAAATGCTCCAACACTGGAAGGTTTTACGAAGAGATTGGATAACTGTTTGTCTGAAGTGATATAGGGTTTCCTGCCTAAACAGGGGGTTGGACTAGAAGACCTCCAAGGTCCCTTCCCACTCTGTTATTGTATTTGAACTCTGACCCTTTGCTCCATGTCCTCTGGAACTTGCAGCCCAGCCAGATATGATGGTTTTACTATAGGCTATATAGTACAGGAATTTACTAAAATGATTTTTTTGGGGGGAAGGTGTTTGGTATATATTCACTTCCCTCATAATTCAAAACACCTCATTTGAAGCATTCTCTGATAACAAAGGTATTGCAAAAGAATATTTAATTTGGTTGAGCAATCATGAAGTAGTACTGAATGCAGATATATTTATCATCAGTATGCTTATTTATAATACTTATATTTATCTTCTGTGTCAATTGTGCCCAAACCTGGTGGATTGGGAAGCATTATTCACAGTCTTCGTGCCTTGGGCATCTTCCAAATGGATTACTGCAATGCCCTTTACATAGGGCTGCCTTTGTAGACAAACTGTTTCCAGGAATGAAGAAAATATTCAGCACATTACTCTGGTTCAATGTTTCTCAAACTTGGAAACTTTCAGATGTGTATATTTCAATTCCCAACATTTGAGGAGTTGAGATCCTCACAACTTAAAATTGCCAATGTTGAGATATACTTATCTAGTTAATTAATTTAATTAGGTATATTGCAGGGAATTGCATTCAGATTAAGAATGCCAGTTTTCCCTATTACATAATGCCTCAATCATTTCTGGAGATTAAAATTGCCTCCTCCCCAAATGCATTTTTGCTTCCCTATAAAAACCATCCAGAGAATGCCTACCAGAACAATTTAAGGTACTTTATTCCTTAAATGCCTGCCTGCCGTCTCCAAAGAAAGTCTGGAATTCATCTGTAGCAGCTGGCAAGAAGCTTCCCCCCTCTCCCTCCCTTCACCAGGTTGGTACAAACACAGTTTGTTAGCTTGTTCCAGGGTTGGTTTTGGTGACTGTTTGTGAAAGGTTGGAAAACAATTTAAAGATGAGGAAAAGAGCTCAAAGAATTATGTGGCCTGTTCATAAATATGCCAGTGCAACCTATTTCAACACTGGCCTTTTCCAGATGCAAAATCTAGCTTCATATGTGCAGTTTTTTTTTTAAAAAAAAATCATATGTTCTGCTTTGCCTCTAGATAAGTGTAATGCCAGCTAAATGAAGGAGGCACTGATCCAGGTGAAAGTGAAACCTGTTTTGTATGGGTTTCCTGAACAGACAATAAACCTAGAGATACTGTTGAAAGGAAATCCACTGAGTAGCCACTCTACCCACTGTACTGATAAGCTTAAAAACCCATAAATGATTGCCAGGCAGAGCCATTCATTCCCCCCCCCCCCCGTGTATTTTATTCAACTTGATGGTACACAATTCATTTCAAAGGAGACCTGAATGTGGATGATGGTCCCATGAGTGATATGTAGCTAGGTCTTTAGAGATAGACAAGATCTCTCTCTCTCTCTTTTCCTCCCTCTCCCTCCCCCCCTTTGTGTGTGTGTGTGTGTGTGTGTGTGTGTGGTTTTGTATGTTTGAGTGTTCCTATATGTTTTAATAACGTGGTTTTTGTTTTACAACCATCTTCTCAACACACACTGTTTTTCACATTTTAAATAAATCCCAACAAAAACATCCAGAGGAAATATCTCTGATTGGTAGAGCTGGAATAAGCTTTCCTTTACATTAAAAAAATTGGAACATTATGGGATTTGAAGTCCAATGTCTAGAAGATATTAAGCTGGGGAAGGTTAACAACCTGTTATGCATGAAGAGCAGGGGTGGGATCCGACCGGTGTAACTCCTGGTTCGGTGATTTTACATTTTGCGGAATTGTGGAACTGTCCAACTGAAGCTGGACTCTTCGACCTTCGTAGTCAAAGAGTATAGTATAGTATAGTACAGTATAGTGTAATGTGGTGTGGTGTGGTGTGGTATGGTGTCGTATAATGTGTGAGTGTGTATACATACATACATACATACATACATACATACATACGTATGTGATTTGGCCCCATGGACAAGAAAACCTAAACAATTTCCTAACACACCTAAACAGCTCACACCCCAAAATCAAGTTCACCATGGAAACAGAAACAAACAAACAACGACCATTCCTAGATGTACTAATCTACAAAAAAACAGATGGCACACTAGGGCACACCATATACCAGAAAAAAAAACCACACCAACCGCTACCTCAACACCCAATCCCACCACCACCCAACACAGATAAACTCCGTGGCTAAAACATATGTGTGTGTGTGTGTGTGTGTGTGTGTGTGTGTGTATGTATGTATGTATGTATGTATGTATGTATGTAGATTTTCACGGGTCAGGTGTGTTTGGGTCTTTTCCCATGTAAGATTAAGAGTATCTTGGCGATGTTTTGGTGAAGTCCCACTCATCATCCTCAGGCTGGTGCTTTCGTCTTCGTGCCAGTGCAAGCAGTGTGTGATCAGAGCTGCACAAGATCCAAGGATATCTTCACAACAAAACTCACAAGGCCATCACATAGCCCATTATACTAATATCAACTCCATCAACCAATCAAAAGGCAGCAGCAGTATTTATAGAGAGACGGCAGCTCCGATAACACACTGCTTGCACTGGCACGAAGCTGAAAGCACCAGCCAGAGGATGACGAGTGCGACCTTGCTGAAACATCATCGAGATACTATTAATCTTACATGGGAAAAGACCCGAACACACCTAGACATACATACATACATACATACATACATCTTAAGTTTTCACGGGTACTTACATGTATGATATTCAACTTTGTTCAGGTATTTTCCCACGTCATTATAATTGCTCTTTTAAAGTTGTAACAACGTTTCAGCAGACTTTCATCATCATTGCCATCATCAGGCTTCTGTATTGTGTTCGTCTGTGAGTCAGACTTTCACAGCCGTTTTAGTTTTAAATTTGGGGCTAGCCTACTGCTGTGCCAGAATGATTTTTTCTTCATCCTGATTGGTTGGGAGTCTCGGTTTGTGTTTATTGGTCTTGGAGTTTGCTGTGTTCTGCTTGATTGATATTTTTAATATCTTCTGTCTGTTTCTAATACCTTCTGCTCCCCCACCCAGGGATGGGATTCAAACCCTAGTGGCTAGGGTTCTGGTGCCATTGAAATCGATGCTATGACCTGTTGCTTTCATGTGTTGGACTAGTGAGGAAGTGTGTTCCAGCTTTTTTACTGCATTTTTGTGTTCATCCAGGTGGGTGCTTATTCTTCTATTAGTCTGTCCAATGTATGTGGCAGGGCATGATGCGCAGGGTATTTCATATATGCCTTGGTTTTCTAGGTAAATTTTATCATTGGGGTTTCTTAGCATGGCTGCTATTTTTTTGTCCATTTTGAAGGCAGTCTTGATGTTCAGTACTGAACTTTGAATCCTGATTAAAGTACTGACAGCTAATGGTTTCCACAAAAGCAAAATCACCGGCTTGATCCACAAAAACACACTGAGACATAATGGAGATCTAAAAGATGTACAGATCTATGGAACAGCTGTCCCCCTACATAAGAGGTACTGCAGACAAAATCAGTAAGATACTACACAGGCATCACATCAAGACTGCCTTCAAAACAGACAGAAAAATAGCAGCCATTCTAACAAACTCCAAATATAAACTGGACCTGGAAAACCAAAGGCATATATGAAGTCCCCTGTGCATCATGCCCTGCCACATACATTGGACAGACCAATAGAAGAATAAGTACCCGTCTGGATGAACACAAAAATGCAGTAAAAAAGCTGGAACACACTTCCTCACTAGTCCAACAGATGAAAGCAACAGGTCATAGCATCGACTTCAATGGCACCAAAACCCTAGGCACTATAGAAAATCCCAGCCACAGAATTATCAGAGAAGCCATAGAGATTGAAAAAAGATCTGAAAGCATGAATAGAAGAGATAATTCCACCAGGCTGTCAATTATTTGGAAGCCTGCACTCACAACAAAAAAAATCTCCACACCACAAGCCAGGTAAACACCTGGGCACAAACAGATTCCCCCCTGATACCTCCAGCTCAAACACACCCCAACCAGGCATCCAGATGAAACCTAGTTTCCTAATAAACGATAGCTGTCCATTTACTCAGAGCCAAGCTGCACTAAAAGCCTCCAATACAGGAACACAGTGTTTCCAGCTAATCAAGACAAAAAAAGCCACAAAACAACAGAAGATATTAGAAACACCAATCAAGCAGAACACAGCAAACTCCAAGACCAATAAAAACAGACCAAGACTCCCAACCAATCAGGATGAAGAAAAAACCATTCTGGCACAACAGTAGGCTAGCCCCAAATTTAAAACTGAAATGGCTGTGAAAGTCTGACTCACAGATGAACACAATACAGAAGCCTAATGATGGCAGTTGAGATTCTGCTGAAACGTTGCTACAACTTTAAAAGCGCAACTATAATGACGTGGGAAAATACCCGAACAAAGCTGAATACCATATATAAGCAGGATACAGCAAACTCTAAGACCAATAAACACAGACCAAAACTCTCAACCAATCAGGATGAAGAAAAAAACCATTCTCTCACAGCAATAGGCTGCTCCAAATTTAAATCTGAAAGCACTGTAAAAGTCTAACTCACAGACGAACACTATACAGAAGCCTGATGATGGCAGATGATATTCTGCTGAAACGTTGCTACAACTTTAAAAGCTCCACTACTATGACGTGGGAAAATACCCGAACAAAGCTGAATGCCAGACATGTAAGTACCCGTGAAAACTTAAGAATATATATCTATATATAGTCATAAATATATATATAGTTATTTATATATATATATATATAGTCATATATATGTCTGGCATTCAGCTTTGTTTGGGTATTTTCCCACGTCATAATAGTGGTGCTTTTAAAGTTGTAGCAACGTTTCAGCAGAATCTCATCTGCCATCATCAGGCTTCTGTATAGTGTTTGTCTGTGAGTCAGACTTTTACAGTGGTTTCAGATTTAAATATATATATATATATATTTTCTGAAGTTCTCGCGGGTATTTGTATGTGGATCTTTGGTTATTTGGGTTTTCTTCCGTGTAAGATTGGAAGTATCTAGGCAACGTTTCGATGAAGTCTCATTCATCATCTTCAGGCTTGGTCTTCAGCTCTGTGCTTCTCAGAGTGATGTGAGCTTGCAGCTGCTTCTTCCTTTTAACTGCTAGTGGGGGTGTGACTTGATTGGGTGGGGGCTTGGCTGTGTTCTGATTGGGTGGGGTTGTGTTCTGATTGGTTGGGGGTTTGGCTGTGTTCTGATTGGTTGGGGGTTTGGCTGTGTTCTGATTGGTTGGGGGGTTGGCTATGTTCTGATTGGCTGGAGGCATGTTCTGTTTAGGTGGGGGCTTGGTTGTGCTCAGGTTAGTCTAAGTTGCTGGGGGATTTGAGCTGGTGAGCTGTGATTTTGCTGTTTGGCTTCGAGTTCGTGGTCATGCTTCATCTTCATGGTGGGGGTCAATTTGCTTAATGTATGGCTCAGAGGGGTTTGAAGTGGGTAGTGATGCAGCTGCAGTGCGGCTTCTGGTCCGTGGTCGTGTCTCATCTTCTGTGTGGACTCACACCCACATCCACGTTGATTTTGCGGGACCTACTAAAGGACACACGTTCCTCCTAACAGTGGATGCCTATTCCAACTGGCTTGAGATCCACGAAATGAAAAATACTACAACAGAGTCCATCATCCGAAAATTGAACAGGCTATTCGCAACGCACGGACTGCCAGATGTTCTGGTCTCTGACAACGGACCCCAGTTCACCGCCCTGGCGTTTGAACAATACTTAGCGGATCGGGGCATCCGCCATGCGCTAACTTTGCCTGTGCACCCTGCGGCTAACGGCAGGGCTGACCGCATGGTACAATTTGTTAAAAAAACTCTCCATAAAATGGACTACGGGGATATTGATGAAAAAATAAACAGAATACTCCTATTCCAACACATCACTCCGCACAGTATCACCAACAAGATGCCAGCTGAACTATTGATGGGACGCAAGCTCCATTCCCACCTCGACCGGCTTCACCCTTCCTACGAGCCAGAGAAACCCTGCGGATCTAGCAGAAAATGCTGCGAGTTCAAGGTAGGCAACTTAGTTTTCGCTAAAAAACTCTCTGGCAAACCATTATGGATCGAAGCAACTGTAATTCAAACCACCAGGCCCAGATCGTACTGTGTGCAAACCTGCGACGGAAAAATATGGAAACGCCATATATCTCAGCTTCGCTCTAGGCTACAACCCAGTTCCCGTGACTCCTGGGACTCCCAAACTGAGGGGGGAGGGGATGTCGAAGAAACCGAATTCGAGATGGTGGAGAGCAGAAGCGAAGGGAGTCAGCGATCGGGCACGAGTAATGAAGAAAAATCAGAGAGGGGTGTGTCCTCACCACAGAGGAATACCTCAACGGAGGCTAGCCCACTAAGATCGAGGACAACAACAATGACAGAATTAGCAGCACCGAGTCATCCAGTGAGAATGCAGAACTGCCAGTACCAGATATGTCCAAAAACATCCCACCGAAGCTGGACTGCAGACAGGAACCAGTGGGACAGCGCAAATCTAATAGACAGTTAAAACAACCCACATATCTTAGAGATTACGTCACTGCACCCCTCAAACCGAACCCGGTGGGAAGGGGTGTTATGAACTAATAAATGCGCTTAAATAAAGTCTTATCAAAGCTTAAAAAAAAAGCAGGGTTCTAATCCTGCACTTCTGATTGGCCGATAATAGCGATATCGGATTGGTCCGTTCTGGAGAATCTGATTGGCTGTTAATGAGCCATTCTCATTGGTTCAAGGGTTTAATACTTCCATGTTTTCATTGGTTAATAGGTCAGCAGCCTGCCCTATAAAAGGGCTGCTGCTGTCCCTGGTTTAGGCTCAGTTCACGATGGTTAATAAAGAGTTGAAGTTCACTGTTCACTGCCTCGTCTCCGTTCCTTGCACCCATGCGCAGAACATAACAGTAATAATTGTGTAGGTATTAACTGAGATGGTGAATCCTGACATGTTTCTGTAGATAAAAATTTAGATATGGAGAAATTGCATTTCCATGACAATCAGATGAAAATGGTTGATTCCTATGAATTAGATAAACACACTAATAATGATATTGCTATGCAGAATACAGTTGTATGAGCCTATCCTCACTAGGGATATTTAGTATACATTTTTTTTCCTCCCATGCTGAATAACGTTTTTATTGCTATATCCAGAACCCTGTTTGGCTGAAATGTTTTGAAAATGCTGATTGTCTGAGGAATAGCCAAGGGTATACGTTGCTTATATTCCAAACTAAGGTAGAGATATTTTCCTTAGGATTCTACCAAGGACCAATCATGGTTGCTCTGGTGATGTGAATATGCTTCTCTCAAAGGAACAAAATACAATAGTATTTACAAGTCATGAGGCTGTTATGCCTTAAGCAGAAAACAGAGTATAGAGCAGTGGTTCCCAAACTTTTTCAGTCCACTGCCCCCTTTGTGCTACAAACTCATCCTCGGTGCCCCCAACCCGGGGTGACATTTAAATTTATTTGGGCATGGCCTAATTTAAGGGCATGGCTTGCTGGTCATGTGACTGGGTGGGAGTGGCTTGCTGGTCACATGACCATGTAGGTATGGTTTGGTGGTCATGTGACTGGGTGGGTGTGGCCAGGTGACTGGAAAACCAAATACAAGTGGTCCTCACTTAATGGCCAGTTGTTTAGCAAGTGTTCTAATTTATGACTGGCCTCCCCAAAGCTACTTGACCTGTTTTTGGAGTTTTGACAGCCATGTATGCACACACTCCCTTCTAACCCTGCTGGAGCAGGTCATTGGACTAGAATTGGCAAAGCATCTCTGATTAGATTCTAGTAGTGAATAAAATCTAATCAGAGATGCTTTGCCGATTTGTGTTGATTTGTTTTATTTGTATTTCTTTATTTTATATTGCATTGATATGTGTGTCCCTTCTTGTGCACAACCCAGAAGCTTTTGTGATTCTTTGCAGCAAAAATTACTGACTTCTGGCTTTGCTCCACTTTTCAATGTGCCACCACTGCTGCATTTTAGATGCCAGCCTCACAGGTCTACCCCATTGAGCCCACTGTACTGGAGGGACCTGCCCAAGCAAGTCTGAGTGAAGCAGTGCACCAAGTCAATGGGGAGAGCCTGAGAGATCTGATCCAATGGCTCCTGTTCAAAGCCTCAACAAACAAACCTAGGAAGCTAGGTTTCATCTGGGTGCCTGGTTGGCGGTGGGAGCTACAGAATTATCAGAGAAGCCATAGAGATTGAAAAAAGACCCGAAAGCATGAACAGAAGAGATGACTCCACCAGACTGTCAGTTATCTGGAAGCCTGCACTTTCAAACAAAAAAATCTCCACATCACAAGCCAAGCAAACAACTGGGCACAAACAGATCTCCCTGATACCTCTAGCTCAAACACACCCCAACCAGGCACTCAGATGAAACCTAGCTTCTTAATAAATGATAACCGTCTGTTTACTCGGAGCCAAGCTGCACTAAAAGCCTCCAATACAGGAACACAATGTTGCCAGCCAATCAAGACAAAAAAAGCCACAAAACAACAGAAGATATTAGAAACACTAATCAAGCAGAACACAGCAAACTCCAAGACCAATAAACACAGACCAAGACTCCCAACCAATCAGGATGAAGAAAAAATCATTCTGGCACAGCAGTAGGCTAGCCCCAAATTTAAAACTGAAACTGCTGTGAAAATCTGACTCACAGATGAACACAATAAAAAAGCCTGATGCTGGCAGATGAGATTCTGCTAAAACATCGCTACAACTTTAAAAGCACAACTATAAAGACGTGGGAAAATACCCGAATATATATGTTTTCTTATGTTTTCGCGAATATTTATATGTATGGTATTTAGATTTCTTCGGGTATTTTCCCATTTCTTAATATTTGTGCTTTTATTATAGTGACGTTTCAGCAGAATCTCTTCTGCCATCCTCAGGCTTGTGTATTGGATTCTTTTTAATCATGTGTGTCAGGCTTGGCAGCCATATTTTTGTTTGAATTTTGTGCTGGCTTTCTGCTTTATTTGAATGGTTTTTTTCCTCATCCTGATTGGCTGGGAGTCTAGGTCTGTTTTTATTGGTCTTCGAGTTGCTGTGTTCTTGAAAAGTTGGCAACATTGTGTTTTATATATTGGGGTTTCTTAGTGCAGCTTGGTTTCTTGTGAATGGCGAATAATTATTTATTAGGAAACTAGGTTTTATTTGGGTAGCTGGCTGGGGCGTGTTTGGGCTGGAGGTATTAGGTGGGGTATCTTTGTGTCCAGGCGCTTGCCTGGATTGTGGTATAGTGATTTTTTTGTTTGTGAGTGCAGGCTTCCAGATGATTGATAGTGGAATCATCTTTTCTATTCATACTATTAGGTCTTTTATCAATTTCTATGGCTTCTCTGATGATTCTGTAGCCAGGATTTTCTATAGTAGCTAGAGTTTTGGTGCCATTGAAGTTAATACTATGACCTGTGGCTTTCATATGTTGAACTAGTGAGAAAGTATGTTCCAGCTTTTTTATTGTGTTCTTGTGTTCTTCAAGGCAGGTACTTATCCTTCTGTTGGTTTGTCCTATGTATGTGGCAGGGCATGATGTGCAGGGTATTTCATATATGCCTTGGTTTTCTAGGTCAATTTTATCATTGGGGTTTCTTAGCATGGCTAATATTTTTTTGTCTGTTTTGAAGGCAGTCTTGATGTGATGCCTGTGTAGTATCTTGCTGATTTTGTCTGTTGTTCCTCTTATGTAGGGCAGGACAGCTGTTCCGTAGGTTTGTTCATCTTATGGGTCTCTATTGTGTTTCTGTGTGTTTTTGTGGATTAGGTCTGTGATTTTGTTTTTGTGGAAGCCATTAGCTATCAGTATTTTGGTCAGGGTATATAGTTCAGTCTTTATGTGTGCCATGTCTGCCAGGCGTTTGGTTCTGGTAATTAGTGTTTTGGCTACGGAGTTTATTTGTGCTGGGTGATGGTGGGATTGACTGTTTAGGTAGTGGTTGGGGTGTGTTTTCTTCTGGTATATGGTGTGTCCTAGTGTGCCATGTGGGTTTTTTTTTTTTTTGTAGATTAGTACATCTAGGAATGGTAGTTGTTTGTTTGTTTCTGTTTCCATGGTGAATTTGATTTTGGGGTGTGTGTTGTTTAGTTGTGTTAGGAAATTGTTTAGGTTTTCTTTTCCATGGGGCCAAATAACAAATGTGTCATCGATGTATCTTAGCCATAGTTTGGGTTTGTGGGTAGCATTTGCTAGGGCTCTGGATTCATATTCTTCCATGAACAGATTTGCAATAATGGGTGACAGTGGTGATCCCATAGGGGCTCCTTCAATTTGCTTGTATCTTTGTCCTTTGTATATGAAATATGTGTTGGTTAAGCAGTGTTCTGCTAGTTCCATGAGGTGTTTAGCTGGTTGGTATTTGTTTTTGATGATTTCTAGTGTTTCTTTCACTGGGACTTGGTTGAATAGTGAAACCACATTGAAACTTACTAGTAGATCTCTTTGTTCTACGTGTAGATTTTTGATCATTTCTAAAAAGTGGTATGATCTTCTGTTGGAACTCTTTGCTAATGTTGCTGGTTATGATTTTCTTCTGGTTAGGGTTAGGGTTACTTTTCAAGCTTTCACAAACAGTCACCAAAACCAACCCTGGAACAAGCTAACAAATTTTGTTTGTACCAACCTGGTGAGGGGAGAAAATCTTCCAGATGCCCCAAACTATACGGCCTCCCCAAAATACACAAAGAAGGCATACCTCTAAGACCCATAGTCAGCTCCATAGGAGCACCACTACAAAACCTAGCCAAATAGCTCGCAAAACAGCTACAGCCCCTTGCTGAAGCAGGAGCTTCACATGTACAAAACTCATACCACTCTGTGTGTGTGTGTGTATGTGTGTCTGTGTGTCTGTCTGTGTCTGTGTGTCTGTGCCTGTGCATATATGTGTGTATATATATCATTGTAGTCTCCAACATGACCACAACTGAGCCCAAACTTTCCAGTGCTAAGCAAAGCAGTTGTTAAATGAGTCATATATTTATAGCAATTGCCATGGTTATTAGAAGAGCCATTGAAGTTGCCAAGTGAATAATGCAGACATTAAGTTAATCTGGCTTCTCCCTTTGACTTTGCTTGTCAGAAGCTCCTTAGGAAGGTTAGGACCTCAGGATGCTGCAACTATTGTGAATATGTGCTGGTTGCTAAGCACCTGAAGTCTGATCATAGGCCTGTGGGGATGCTGCAGTGGTCATGTGTAAGAACTAGTCATAAGTCATATTTTTCAATGCTGTTGTAACTTTGAATGGCTAATAAATGAATGGTTGTAAATTAAGGATTACCTATACTACATTTTTTGAATTATATTGTCAGACTAAAGGACAAAAATGCAGAAAACTGAAAAGTGCAATTTCTTTCATTAGGACCTTGTATAACTATTATACACACACTAGAATACACTTAATTTAAAAGAAAAATAAGTCAGGATTAGGGGGGAATAGGAAAACCTGTTAAGTCCTGGGCATGGGCACAAGGAACGGAGACGAGACATCGAACGGTGACTTCAACTCTTTATTAACAAGAAAGAACAGAGCCAAATACCTGGGCAGCAGCAGCTCTTTTTATAGAGCTGGCTGCCATCAAATCAACCAATGAACTGAGTCTACCGCTTTCACAAGTGTCCAATCAGGGGGTCCCGTTAACAGCCAATAAGACTGGCCAAAAAACGACCAATCACAACTCGCTATCTACGGGCCAATGAGAAGTGCAGGATTACAAGCCTGCTGCAAGACGAAGATGTTGAGGGTTGTATCGCTGCGTTGGCTTAGTCCATAACAAAACCCACCCTTACAACAAAGATGCACTCATTTTACTCATCCTAAGTTTATCCTAAAGTTGATTTCAAATGCTAAATAACCAAGTTGATCTTGGTTCACTGGGATCACTGGGTCCAGCCAGTTAGATTAAGCTGTTTTATAATTTTATTTAAAAGTAAATAAATAGCAGTAATTGAAAGTGAAAGTGGAGGTTCTTGGATTAGACGCATGGGTGCTGCCAGATCCAGCAGTATGTAGGATGATATCATAATGGTCACAGCCAATTACATTAAGTTATACAATATCATTTAGAGTGAAATATATAACTGAAGAATGAAATATTGTCCCAGAAAATGAAAAAAATGGAATAAACTAATAAAAATGTTCATATAGGTGAGCTATTGTCCAAAGTGCCCAAAATTTTTAATAAAATGTTTTGAATAATTTAGGTTTAGAGCTAAAGTTGGAGATGTCAGTGGTTATTAAAACCACCATTTTGAAAGGCCTAAACTCCCTCCAAGATATTTCTAAATATGAATCATTTAAAAATAAACTGGATACTTGTCAGGGATCATACAAAAACCACACGAGTGTACATAACAAGTGTCCAGATCTATTAAATCAGCTTTTGGTTAAACTGTAGTTTATCCTCAATGCGATTCAATCATTTTATAGTGATAGAAAAGTTAGAAACCGTTTCAAAAGCTTTTAAATATATTTCTGAAAGAAGCCAAATCTGCTAACTGCCTGAGGATAAGCAGGGAACTAACATTCTACATGTGGAGAGTGAAGAAACTTTAAGTTTCCTTTTTAGCATGTTGGGCATTTTACCCAAACAAGTAAACCCAGCCAACATTGCTGCCAGTTCTCAAGGCTATTGAAACCCCAGAAGGACTGTATTGCCAAGTCTGAGCAAAACAGAAGTTTTCAAATGTCAGCAATATACACATAACCTATATATTTTTTTAACTCAGAAGATTTCTCTTTCATTCCCTCTTCCTTCAAGTTACTATATTTTGGGGGCATCGTGAGATTTCTTACATGAACTTTCAGGATTACTGGAGCAATCAGTATATATGTTAATAGGGTGTGATATTTATTATTATTTTTTGTTCTGGAATGATTTGTAATTTGCTTAAAAAGACCTCTGGTTCAAGTTTTATTTTTAAATATTTTTTTCTTGTTTTAAAATAATGCTGTGTATTTCTTTCCAAAAGTTTCGGATTTATTTTTTACATGACCACTACATATGTAAAATGTTTCCTCGGTGTGGCAATGTAGTTTCAAAAAACAAAAAACCCTTCTAACGTTCATCAACTGCACTGTATCTAATACATGCAACATTGGATATGAGCATGCATATGCAAGCATAATCCATGTATTTGTTACATTTATTTGCCATCTATCTCTCCGTGGGGCTACACTAGGCCACCTACAATAATAAAAATAAAGAAAAATGAAAAGAGCATAAACAGAAGTAATAGAACAATAAATAAACAATGGCAAAGGAGTACAATATTTTTTTTTACTTGTATTCATTGGTTCAGTTCAAGTCAGCTCTTTCAGATAATTAGAGTAGTCAAGAAGCATAAATTACAACTACTAACATCTCTTTGAAGATGATGCAGTGGTTAGAATGCAGTTACTGCAGGCTACTTTTGCTGACTCCCAGCTGCCTACAATTTGGCAGCTCAAATCTCACCAGGCTCAGTGTTGACTCAACCTTCCATCCTTCCAAGGTTGGTAAAATGAGGATCCAGATTTTTGGGGGAATTCTGTAAACTGCTTAGAGAGGTCTGTAAAGCACTGTGAAGCAGTTTATAAGTCTAAATGCTATTGTTATTGTATAGTAACAGAAACTTACAAGTCTGAAGGCATTTCTTCTGTCCTTAAATTTACATACACCCTTATGTCACTTTCTCTCCATGAGCTGAGATACCTGTTGCAATGTGCTTGTCTACTCTTTGGCCTTCCTCAAGTCTCTCAAGTCATTCGCATGTGCTATTACAGTCCAAGACATCAATATAAAATCTTTGCTGAGGATTACTAAGCAAACAATAGGCCTTTAGATTTTCCTGTTTCGGTCAAAAATTAATTCTCAGGAAGTGACATTTGTGAATTTTGTAAATTGTCACTGTGTAGGAATTCACATTTCACCAAAACATGAAGTCTTGCTCTGATAGGTCTTTTAAGTAGAAAGCCAATTTGATGGCTTTGTAGCTGTAACTCAAAAGGATTTCTCAGAATTTTTTTTAATAAGCCCAAACAAATGTACACAACATGGAGTAAGGATGCAGAAAGAAAGCTACAAGCAATTTATTTCTCTTTTGCACAGAAAGCAGATGAAAAGATAGTTTGATGATTTAACAATATTTGTTGCTCCTTGTTTTCAGTTCAAATAATCAATTATCATCAAACTACTTTTGAGGTGTTTTCCAAGTTTTAGTATGAATTGCCAAAAGCAAGATTATTCAAGAAAGGAAATGTATATCTTTGTAGAGAGTGTGTCAGTCTTTGTATAATAAATTAAAGAAATAATACAATTTAGTTGATCTGTCCTAAGTGAGGGAGGTAGGAAATGAAAAGGTAATCTATCTAAAATAGTATGTTTAGGATCCCTTTGGCTGTATTTTAAAATAGGACCATGACTTCCTGATCTTGGAATACTTGATGGTTATTAATGAATACAGTGCACCCAAAGGAGTTTTCTGTGAAAATGATGTTAAATCATAATTATAAACTATATTATTATTGTGTGAACATGGCCTATTCATGACTTCATTATGCTCTCGCAGATCATGAGACATATCTAATCACATTATCTTTCATCAAATGGAACATTAGAATTGTGTTAAATGTACTAGGCATTTCATCAGATATACAGTATACTATTTCTGAAAAAGCCAAAAATCACATGGATTTTGGTCAAGACTAATGTTGCCTATAGATACAAAAATTTTCATACAAGATTAACATTATTCTTGTTATCATCTTCATCACTACCATCTATTTCCTAATCCCAGTAGTAACTGAATTTTGTTCAGTTCCTCCCTGGAGGAGTTGTAAAATAGTATGCTAAAGATGTTACTACAATCCATCCTATGGACCATCCTGTGATCTCCTATAAACAGAGCAGTTGAACAATCTGCATTAGAAGGGCTATAACTAAAGTTTAGTTATGAACAACTCTGGATATATCACATCATGCTTATATGATATGTTTATTGCAAACAGCTGTTCATGCTGGGCAGAAGAACTTAACATTTTCCTTAGATACCATTAAATGTGACAGCTGCTTATATTGGACACTAGTTATATTGGACAAAGCAAACTTGCTCTATTATTAGTGAGAGCGGTAAGATGTGTGCGGTGTTTACCTGGCTTTGATTTCAATCAAATGCCACTTTTAAGGATCTTAGAATAGATAAATTGAATATTCTGTAGTGAAAGGTGGTCCATTTAGGTCAGTAATTCCCAAATTTTTTCAGTCCACTGCCCCTTTGGTGCTACAAAATCATCCTCAATGCTCCCCACCCAGGGGTGGGATTCAAATTTCTGTGGGCATGGCCTAATTTGAGGGCTTTGAAAGCTTGCTGCTCACATGACTGGGTGGGCATAGTTTGGTGACTGGCAAACCAAATACAAGTGGTCCTCACTTAATGGCCAGTTGCTTAGCAACTGTTCTAATTTATGACTGGCCTCCCCAGAGCTACTTGACCTGTTTTTGGAGTTTTGACAGCCATGCACACACATATACACACACTCCCTTCCAACCCTGCTGGAGCAGGTCATTGGACTAGAATCAGCCAAACATCTCTGATTAGATTCTGGTAGTGAATAAAATCTAATCAGAGATGCTTTGCTAATTCTTTTGTTTTATTTGTATTTCTTTATTTTATGTTGCTGAATTGTACTGACATGTGTGTCCCTTCTTGTGCACAGCCCAGAAGCTTTTGTGATTCTTTGCAGCAAAAATTACTGACCTCTAGCTTTGCTCTACTTTTAAAATATGCCAGCACTACCGCGTTCTAGGTGAAATGAGGCCTAGTTTAGAGGCCCTTTTCCACATTGAAACATCTTTGCCAGCACATTGAAACATCTTTGGCTTCTATTAATTAAAGGTTTTGTGGACGAAACATGGCCAAGACTATCAGGAAGCTCTCACATTTTGTTGAGTCTTTAAACAGGATCCATTGGACCAGACCTCCACCCTAAAAAATTATTTTTCCCCAATGTATTACAATGCCAACTCTGAAGAAGGAAAAATCAAAATGTACTGGCAAATTACAAAAAAAACCCCACACACAAACACACATACTCCCTTCTAACCCTTCTAACAAGTGATTGAACTAGAATAGATATCTCATTATTTTTTTCCTCTCTCCCTCCCTCCTTCTCTATTTATTGTTCTTTCTGTCCCTTCCTTTCATTCCCCCCTCTTTCTTTGTCCCTTTTTCTTTCTTTCCCTTTTCTCTTTCTCTTCTTCCTTCTCTCTCTCTTTCCTCTCTCTTTCCCTCTCTCAGGCTCACCTCATTGACTTCGTGCACTGCTCCATTCAGACTTGCTTGGGCAGGTGCCTCTGGTGCAAGGGGCTCAATGGGGTGGACCTGCAGAGCCTCGCCCCAAACGCAGAGGCAGTGGGATGTTTGAAAAGGAGAACAAAACCACTCTAGTTTGCTCTCCTATCCCAATGCTGCATTCAGGGTGAGGCTCTGCAGGCTTACCCCATTGAGTCCTTTGCACTGGAGTGTGCAAGTCAATGGGGTGTGTTAAGCCTGGTCTCCCAACCAATGTTAAGGAAACACGCTAAACAGAATGTGCAGCTTTAGTCAGTCAGGCAGACAGGTATATGTGTGAGATAAGTTTGTATGTTAGTTAACACTCAGTAAAAAGCAGATACGCTTGTGCTATCAAAAATATAATTTATTCCATTTAAGAGTTATAGCATAGTCAAAAACAGTCCATTAGTCATGTATCATTTCAGTCAATCCATTCGGGGATACTCAATTCGCAAAGTCCGTGTTGAATATTCAATGTCAGTTCACTTACAATAAATCAGTCTGTATTATCTCTTCTCACCGTTGAGAAATCAACACTCCTTTCTCTCTCCTGTTCCAGTAGAAAAAAACACAGTCATCAATCCATCCAGTAATTAGGGATCATTAAGCCAGAGACCGAGCTGCCGTTGTCTTGCTCCTTTTATGGTGCTTTTACAACCACACCCTTAATTACATTCTTGCAGTTAAAGTTACACACACCTTAACCAACAAACCATGATAACTTATTTATTATTTAACCTAAACCAGTTAGGGTAAACAATGTTATCCCTAACAGGGTGATCCTGTGGGACCTTGCCCCGAACACAGCGGCGGCGGGATTTTTTCTCATCCCTGAATTGTACCCTATGAGGGTACCACCTCCAGCATCCCCCTGCCACCTCTTAGTGCCCCCTGCCAGCCACCTTGCCTCTTAGCACCCCCCTAAGGCATCCCCCCCCAGGGGATGGTACCGCCCACTTTGGGAACCACTGATTTAGATGGTTGTAAAATGGTACAAATTTATCAGTGGACAGGAAATTGACAGGCATGGGCAGTGAGAATTAAATAAAATCTTAATGTACAGTTGAATGTCTTTGAATATCAGTTCTTAGAGTTTCTTTCTATAATAAATCCTATTTACAAGCTTTCAAAGTAGCTGACCAACAATTATGAAGAATATTTGACAATCATTATGAGAAATATTGGATGAATCTCATAAAGTATGACCCTTCAAATTCTTTATATGTCATTCCGTCTTCTAATGTAACAGATTCCTCTACATAACAAATATATTATCCCATCCATGTTCCCCTATATACAACACACATGTAAGCTCTATTCAAAATGTCTCTTTTACTTATCTAATTGATGTTCCTTAAGGCTTTTAGGTAAAAAGAATGCTATAAATCTCATCTTAGCCTCATTTTGTTTTAATTCAGTGCAGCAGCATCCATGTAAACCAAAGCACATATTTTTGGTGTCAGTGGTCAAAGATACAAGAATTATCATTGAGTCACAAGGCAAGATCATATTTGTAAATGTTGAATAATAGAATAAGTTTTCACATACCATTTAGAGCAAGTCTCCTCAGTGAACTTTGAACGAGGAGTTTATAAATGTTAAGATAATTTGAAATTCAAATGAACACCAGTAAATTTGGAGTGCATTCAAATGTTGCTCTAAATATTTGCTTCAGCTGTAGAAATATTTTTTTAAAAAAACCTTCTTTCAAGACCTCTAAATTGGCCCTCATCATTAGAGATAAAAAGTAAAAGGAAGTCAGTTTATCACATGAAAATGTTAAACTAAAGGAAGAGCTATAGTTGTGATTTCTAACTTTGAACTATTCTTTTCATAAGAAAAGAATTGGTGGAGAAGGCGGAGCTTCGTTTTGGCGATACAGCTGCGATCTCGGGGCTCTGAGATCGCAGCCGATATTTTCGCCCCTGATCGGTCCCAACGGACCTAAACCGTCCTGTAGAGATGGGGATTGAGAAGGGTACTGTTCCAGGATCCCAGAGATATCGCAAAATCTCTGGTTTGATCCGGAAGAAGCCCTTTTGCTGGCGGCGGAGAGGCAGCTTCCATAGCTGCTGAAATCAGGACAGCTCCAGAAAGAAAGTGGCTGGAGTGAAAGTGTGTCGGCTGGGTGAGAAAAACTCTTTTGTGTTATAAATTCGCTGAGGTTGGAAAGGACATCCTGATCAAAGAAGAAATCTGTGAGACTTTTTTTTTTTGACTGAAACTGTCTGAGCGGCGTTTTTTAAAGTGGTGTCAAATTGAGGCTTGGGTTTTTTTTTTTCTTTTCTCTATATTTTTTGGGGGGGACTTTAGTGTGACTTTGTAGGTAACCAGATTGAATTTTCTCTTATATATATTTTTATGCTCCCTTTGATTTTTTAACTTTCTTTAGGATAGAGGCTCCCTTTGGCTATTTTTTTTTTGTCTCTGTATATATTACTCCTTTTTTCTGGCTGGGGGGGAGGAAGAGCATTAAGAAACTTTGCAACACTGCCAACTAGAGGCTTGAAAGTATTTTATTTGAATTGGAGAGAATTGCAAAAAGACCACTTCTCAAGGACATTTTAACGTGATAAGATAGAGGGAGAGCACAGCAAAATATTATTGCAGGTGCTTTCCTGGACTGTTATCAATAATTCAACACTTGAGGTTTGGCTTTGAAGCTGCTGGAGAAGAGAGTCATAACAAGAGCCTTGGATAAATAAATAAAGTGCAGTGTGCCTTTATATATATATATATATATATATATATATATATATATATATATATATATATATATATATATATATATATATATATATATATATATATCCTATTCGCCAGCCTTTTTCTAAATTTCAATTCTAGTAATATTTTTATTTCTGCCTTTTATTTTAAAGGGAAAGCCTCAGAGTTTTTTCTTTATTTTTCTTTTCTTTTTTATTGGGACTTTTTTGCTTTTCCTATCTATGTTTTTGGACCACTTTGTTTTTCTTTTTTGATTATTGAGACTTTTCAACTGGATTAAGGTGTGAAGAACCTGAAGGAACTTTTTGTTTTTTCTCTTTTTGCTTTTTTTTTCTTTTCTTTTTTTTGCTCTTAATCAATATTATTATTTTTGGATTTGTTTGTTTTTCTCCTTTCTATTTTTTCTTTTTTATGGTGGACTACTTCGTAATTGGATTAGGGTCTAGAAGAACCTGAAGATCTTTCTTCTTCCTTTTTTCCTGTTTCTTTTTTGGTTTCGTGCCTTTTACTATTGGAGTTTTCTATTTTGGATTATAATTGGCTGCTCTACCAGTTGGATTAAAAGTCAAGAAGAATTTGAAGCTTTGGAAGCATTGAAATGAGCAGGAAACCAATACCATCTGGCATTTCTACTTCTACCTCTGCTTCCCCACCAGCTGGAGGACAACGTTTAATTCAGACAATGTTGAAGCAAGATAAGGAACAAGAAAGAGTAACTTTACAGATGATTATGCAAGAAATCCAAGATCTCAAGACAAAATCAGACATCATTGAACAAAGAACAGGAAATATTGAACAAAGAACAGAAAATATTGAACAAAGAACAGAAAATATTGAACAAAGAATAGAGAAGACTGATGAAAAAGTGAAAACATAAAACAAATGATGGTCAAGTATGAGGAGAGATTCCAAAAAATTGAGGAAGAAGGAAAACAAAGAGAGAAGAAGATTGGAAATATTGACAGTAGATTAACAGCGGTTGAACAAGAAAAAAGTGGATGTTGAGGTGGGAGATGGAAAGGTCAGAATTTTACCTCAGATTTCAAAATATAGAAGAGGAAAAAGGAGAAAATTTGGCAGCGGTAATGATAGAAATTTTGGCAGATGCTTTGGAAATTACAGAGGAAAAGATGATGGATGGAATAGATGAGATATATCGAGTCTATACAAGGTATGAGATGAGAAATAAATTACCCAAGGAAGTCCATATTAGATTTACAAAAAAATCCATTAAAAAACAAATATTACAAGTAGTAAGAGAGAAAACATTGAAATACAAAGGTAAAGAGGTTGTGGTTTTAAAACAAATACCCAGAAGAGTGAGAGAGATGAGAAGAGAATATCGATTTCTGACCAAAATGCTATTGGAAAACGAAGTGAATTATAGATGGCTGATTCCAGAAGGACTAATGTTTAGGTGGCAAGAGCAGAGATATAGAATTGATTCAACTGAGAAAGCGGAACTTTTCCATGCAGAATTTTTTGGAGAAAGAAGAGAGGAGGCAGAGAAAGAGGTCTCATTAATTGAGTTTCAAGAGGAACAACTGGAGACTGAAAAAGAGAAAGGAGCAGTAGGGGGACAGATGGATAGCAAAGAACAGCGTGAAGTGAGATCCACAAGAGTGGTTAGACCTAAATATAAAGCATAATCATGGAAGAAAAAAAACTGATTACAATGAATATAAATGGACTTAATTCAGCTGTTAAAAGAAGGAAAACTTTTCATAAATTAGAGAAATTAAAATTTGATATAATTTGTCTACAAGAAGTTCATATTAAAAAACAACATGAACAATTGTTAGTACAGCCAAAATTGGGGAAAATATTTACTTCTTTGACTCAATGTAAGAAAAGAGGAGTGGTTCTATACATTAAAGAGGCTATCCCAGCAAAATTGATTTACACGGATGAAGATGGAAGAGTATTAATGGTAGAAATAATGGACAATAATATAAAAATACTCTTGATTGCAATTTATGCTCCGAATGATAAACAAGAAGAGTTTTATAAAAAGTTACACATGAAAATAATTGGGCTGGACTATGTTAATATAATTATGATGGGAGATTTTAATGGAATTGTGGACAATAAATTGGACTATATAGCAACAACAACAAAGCAAAATAGAAAGGCTCTCCCAAGGTCTTTTTTTAAAATGACAGATGAATTAACTTTAAAAGATATTTGGAGAAAAAGAAATGTTAAAGCTAAACAATATACTTTTTATTCAAATAGACATCTATCATGGTCCAGATTAGATATGATTTGGATCTCAACAGAATTAATATCCAATATTCAAGAAACAAATATTGAAACAAGTACTTGGGCAGATCATAGCCCAATGACAATTAAATGGAAGGGACAAAAAAAAAAAGATCGAGATGGACATTAAATAATACTATTTTAAAGGAGAAAGATTTTATACAATGGATGGAGAAGGAATTGGCTTTTTTCTTCAGAGAAAATAAAAAAGAAGATACTTCAACGCAGAATGTGTGGGATACAATGAAGGCATACGCTAGAGGTTTGATAATAGATTATACAAGAAAAAAGAATATTAGGAAAAGGCAAGCTTCTAAGGCCTTGGAAGATGAGTATAAAATTCTTGAAAAAGAATTACAGAAAATGCCACAGAAAAAGGATATTAAATTGAAGCTGGATGTAATTAAACATAAAATGGAATTAATAGAGAAAGAGGAACTGGCACAGAAAATCAGAAACTCTAAACAGAATTATTTTGAAGATGCAAATAAACCAGGTAGATGGCTAGCATATAAATTGAGAAAAGAGAAGGAATCAAGAAAAATATTGAAGTTAATAGATGAATAAGGCCAAGTTTGTTATGGGAATAAGGAGAAAAAAGAAATTATTTGAGATTTTTATGGGCAACAAGAGAATATTGATGAGGAAAAAGTCAAACAGTATTTACAGGAAGCTAATTTACCGAAGATACCTAAAGAGACTGAAGAAATGCTAGAAAGCAATATAACAATGATGGAACTAAATGAAGCATTTAAATGAAGCATTTAAGAGACAAAATAATGGGAAAGCACCGGGTCCAGAAGGGCTTTCAGCAGAATTCTATAAAATATTTCAAGAATCTTTGAGCACCTCATTGTTAGAAGTTATGAATGAAGTTATGTTAAAAAAGATGATACCCAAAACATGGTCAGAGGCTTATATTACATTTATACCGAAGGAAGAGACTGACCCACTGCAAATTAAGAATTATAGACCTATTTCTTTATTGAATGCAGACTATAAAATCTTTGCTTCAATCTTAGCAGAAAGATTTAAAAAATATTTAAATAATTTTATTCACCCAGATCAAAATGGATTTCTGCCAAAGAGACAAATTAGAGACAATATGAGAGTAATCTTGGACACTTTGGAATTTGTCTCTTTGGCAGAAATCCATTTTGATCTGGGTGAATAAAATTATTTAAATATTTTTTAAATCTTTCTGCTAAGATTGAAGCAAAGATTCAATTTGGCTCATCCTGAAAAGCAAATGGCTTTGATATTCCTAGATGCTCAAAAGGCATTTGACAACGTGAACTGGAGATTTATGTTATTATTATTGGAGCAGATGGGTTTTGCTAAAAAATTTATTCAAGCAATAGAAGCCATATATAATAAACAGACAGCAAGCGTAATGATGGAGGGGGAACTTACAGATTTTATTAATATAAGGAAAGGCACAAGACAAGGATGCCCCCTATCTCCTTTGCTATTTGTGTTGACCTTGGAAGTGTTGAATAGAAATATTAGGGATGATAAAAGCATAAAAGGAATGAAAATTAAGAAGGAAGAATTTAAACTACAAGCTTTTGCTGATGATTTAGCTTTTATTTTGGAAGACCCGCTAGAAACAGCTCCAAAGTTATTGGAAAGGATAGAGACATATGGAGAGGTGGCTGGTTTGAAAATAAATAAAGATAAAACAAAGATTTTGACAAAGAATATGCTATTGAGACAGAGAGAAGAACTGGCAGATCTTTTGAAAATTCAAGTTACAAATAAGGTTAAATATCTGGGGATATATTTGACAACAAGATGTAGCACATTAAAGGAGAATAATTATATTAAACTTAAACAACAGATAACTACAGATTTGAAGAAGTGGGAAAACTTGCAATTGTCATTAATAGGGAGAATTTCAACAATTAAGATGAATATTTTACCTAGAATTTTATTTTTGTTTCAAACAATGCCAATTAGGCTTGGAAAAGACTATTTTGAAGATTTAAATAAAATTATGTTGAAGTTTATATGGCAAGGGAAAAAAGCGAGAATAAAGCTAAAGCTTTTGCAAGATGCTAGAATTAGAGGAGGTTTTTCCCTAATTGGGAATTGTACTATCAAGCTGCAAGTTTGATATGGGTCAAAGAATGGATAACATTAAGAAAGCATAGATTGTTGACATTAGAAGGGCATGATCTGCTGTTGGGCTGGCATGCTTTTTTATGGTATAAGGGAACTAAAACACAGGGTTATTTTAGAAGACATTATGTACGGGAGTCTTTGTGGTTAAATTGGGAGAAGATAAAAAGACAATGTTATTTGAAAATTCCAGTTTGGTTATCAACCATTGAAGCATTTTCCTATCCTATAATCTACAAGAAGGAACAAACAGTTAGATATGGGGAACTTTTGGATGAAAAGGGTGAACTTAAATCGATCCAAAACTTAGAGGAACAAGGTATAAGGATGAATTGGTTTTCATATGCACAAATACATTCAAGGTATGATGAAGATTCCAAAACAGAAGGATTTTATGATAAACAGACTGATTTAGATAAGATCTTGATGGGTACTGATGAGAAGATGATTAAAAAAGTATATGATTATTTACTGGGAATGAAATTAGAGGAAGAACAAGTCAAAGAAACTATGATTGTTTGGGGGAAGAATTTTGGATATGGGATTGATTGAGAGAAATGGCAGAAATTGTGGTTGCAAAATTATAAAATGACAATGTCAACAGCATATAAAGAAAACTTGTATAAGATGTTTTACAGGTGGCACTTTCCTCCGACAAGAATAGCAAGAATGTTTAAGAACAAATCTGAAAAATGCTGGAAATGTCATCAGATACCCGGCTCGTATTACCATATGTGGTGGACTTGTGAGGATGCTAGAAAATATTGGACTATAATTCGCATGTGGTTGGAAAAAATGACAAAGAAACATATAGACTTGAAACCAGAGATCTTCTTATTGGGAATTTTACCTGATATATATAGTAAAGATTTGAAATACCTGATTGTAAATGTAGTAACAGCGGCCAGGATTGTATTTGCTAAAAATTGGAAGAATGAGAAAATACCATTACAGGAAGAAATTATTAAGAAAATATTGGAATGTGCTGAGATGAGCAGATTGACATTTGAAATTAGAGAGCAAGAGGATAAACAATTTTATGAAATTTGGGATCTTTTTTATAAATGGCTAGATGATAAAATACGATAATAGAATATTTTAGATAGTAAGAAATATCTTTATCTTGCTATTTTGCTATCATTTTGTTACTTGATATTATATTTATAAAGGGTTTTTTTAGGATTGATTTGGTATGTTTATATGATTTGTTGAATAATCTGCTTAAAGTATTGTTAGCTCATAAAGCATGAATGATTAAAAGTATAGTAAAAAATTTTTTTTATTTTTTTTTAGTGATTATAGGATATATAAGTTTGGATTGATAATATGAGTTGTTATGTAACATAATTGTAACTGGGACTACAGAATGAATGCACAAAAATGATGAACCAACTGACACACTGGATGTACATACGAGAGTTGAATGTTTTAATGTTTTGTTTGTCTTGTTTGTTTGTAGAAAATTAATAAAACAAATTTTTTTTAAAAAAAGAAAAGAATTGGTTATTTTATAAGAAAAGAACTTTTGTCATTTTATTATTTACTGTAATAAGCAATTGTTGACTCTTGGAAAATGTCCATGTATGTCAAGGTCTATGTTCAGATGCCAAGACTATATTAAATATGTATGAAAATCTCATGGATATTAATATTTATACATTTATTTACTTATGTACTCAACCACATTTAAAGCAATGAGCAGTATTCCATTCCTATACTGTATTTGCCTCCTCTTGAACTGCAGTTTAATGAAAATATCATTGAATTACCTGCAAAAGAACAATATATGTAATTTGCCACAGCAATTAGTTTATTTCAGTTTATTTGCATAGTGTCCTCTTTCCAATTCTGATGCTAATGTATCAAACATTATCATAGTGCATAGTGATATTTTAACAGTGCACTTAAATGGAACATAATCTAGTAAATGATAAGATTATACATACAATAAGATTTCTGCTGTCCCCTTTTCACAATGTTTCATGAATATGTGCACATTTTGGGAATTAAGAATAGCAGGAAAATGTAAACAAATTAAAGGAACTAAACGTCTATAGCAAATAGCTCAAAGTATGAAACTGGACAAGAATCAAGAGACTAGGATTCCTGATGCAGTGGCCTAGGACTCCTGATGAACTATACTATGATCCAATCTTGGGACTTCAATCCAATCACAGGTGTATAAAATGGGATGGCATATTTGAATTCCTAAAGTTCGCGTTGAAATTCAACATGTGATCTGGTAGTTTAGAACTCTAAAAATTAGAGGGGGAAAAATACGGTGAGATATAGTGAGTGTTTTTGGAAAATCAGCTTACAATATCTCTCTTTCTTTCAATCTAAAGAATGAAGGGCCTTTCATATAAATGAATACAACTGAATTCTTATTTGAAATATTTATTGGTTCAGCCATAACTTGTAAACCAACTATTGAGTGAGGGAAAGCAAAACTTTCACTGAAGAGTTAATCAATTAATCATTGGAGGGCAAAGATTGTACTTATTATCAGGGTTTAAATTGGTCAAACATTTGTTTAATTTTAAATTAAGAATAGATTTGTCTCTAATTTGGGTAGAAATTCAGCTATATAAAGCAGTCTTATTATATTCCTGGATCTGAAAATAAAGGTACATCATTGCATGGCTCTAAAGAAGAATTATAATTGCTTTCAGCTTTCTCAAATTATACAGGTTATGAGATATGGGCTGTGAGATATAGTTTCCATATTTTAAGTATTTAGCATCTCTAGGTATAAGGGAAAATAAACCTCCCTATTCTTAAAGGACATTTTGAGTTGACATTTCTGAAAGAGTCATCAAGGGTACCACATGGGGAGTTCAAGAGAAAGGACATGACCTCCAGATGTTGCTATTCATCACAACATTCTGACCTTTGTTTGTCTTGAATGGAAAAGGCACCAAGTCCTACATCTGCAATATGTCAGTCATTAAAACTAGGATGGAAAGCTTTCAAACAAATAGCTTGAACCTAGTCAGGTAATCACCCCAGTTCCCTAAACAAACTTGTCATGAAGAAGGGAAGTAATTGTCAGTGAGTGTAGATTAGTTAAAACCACTTGAACTCTGCAAGAGTTACTCCTTGTAGTTCCCTAATACATTGTGACACTCAGAATACTCAAAAACTGAGATGTACATCTTCCCTTTTCTCACTCAGACATGAAGACAGAAACACAAGGTTCTAATTTCTACAGGACTGCATCCATAGGACTTTAAAAAAAACCTATCATATATAAACACCCTAAGCTTTCTTTCTTACCCAGAGTCTCAAATACATGATGTGCTCCTATTCACATTTTATGGCAACTAAAATATAATGGTTGACTGGAACCTTCCCCTATGCTTCTGGTTGTCTAATAGCCTAACAAATATCTCACAACATTTTACAAAGTAGAAAATCTCAGGCCAAAGAACCCAAAAACTGATACTAAAAATCTACCTAAACATCCCCTGTTGCTAAATAACATGTAAATAGAGTTTCTAATTAGCTATGAGCCCTGAATCTCCCCTGCTATTACATTTTTAAGGCTCTAATATTTTGTGTGATCCTCTGCCATTGCATTAATACACAAACCACAGCAAAGAGATAAAGGCTGAAGCTCCCACTTCTAACTCTATAGTTAAATCTCCAAGAATGATGGTTTGCCATTACAATCAGAAGAACTTTGGTTATTATCTATTTATAATGAAACTGATATTTTAAGCCTAAAGCTTTTGGTGTGGGGTACACTTAATAGTTTTTGAGAAAGTAAGGGCAAATATGCAAAGGTCAAGCCTGGAAGATTCTGTTTTTCCAAACCCCTAAATAAAGCAATCTAGAATTTTTTGATGTTTTTTTTTTTTAACCATGGTAACCAGGGATAGGATTCTACCAGTTCGCACCTATTCACTAGAACCAGTTGTTAACATTGTAAGCAGTTCGGAGAACCAGTTGTTAGAAGAAATTACTGGCCTAATCCTGTAAAGAAAGCAGAAAGGAAATATTCTGGTGTTGCTTACAGAAACTGTCTCTCCATTAACCCTTATTACATTCTTGGCAGGACTAGACTTCCTGTCTCAGGAATTTCTCTGGTGTTTTTTTTCCCCTCCTTTGCTGGTACTGTGCTTCAGTGGTGGGATTCATTTTTTTTTTACTACCAGTTCTGTGGGTGTGGCTTGGTGGGCATGGCAGGGCTTGGTGGGCGTGGCTTGGTGGGAATGGCAGGGGAAAAATAATGTAAATTCTCCATTCTGTCAGCTTTGAAAGCCATATTGAGACCAGATGCTCCCAGCCTGGGAAAGCGGGAGGGGGGGATATATTGGAGTATATCTAGTTAGACATAATAACATTCTTTTTCTGATTCAAAGTCAGGTTGTGTTGTGCATAATGGAGAGAAAATCTTAACTGGGGATGGATGGTAATTGGGGCATGTGATGTGATGATGGGTGCAGGAAATGGATTTTTGTAGTTTTTTATTTACTGTAAGGAAGCCCGGAACTTTCAGATTTGGGATTCCACAGTTGTACTAGTTGACAATCCAAAATAAAATAAACTTTCAAGAGATGTCTGTCTCAGAGACATTGGGTGGAATGGAGTGTTGCTGGAATACTGACACATTCCCTCCCCACTCCTGGGGGAAGGTTCTCTGAACTACTCAAACTTTCTGCTACTGGGGGACTTCTGGTTTGAGCTTCTTCAGTGACAGACCGAAACCTTGTCTCTGTGAGGCTTCGATCTGTGCTCACCACTGGAGCACCCCAAGCTGGCTGGTTTCGGGGCTAAGCCACCCCATAGAGGTGGTGAAGAGGGGGGAGACTGCCTGCAGGGTTGAGGAGAGCTGCATCTCTCCTCCCCAGCTGGCCATTACTCCCTTTCCCGAAGGTGGTTGCAGCGGTGGTCAGAAATGGCCACCAGAAAGAAGAACTCGACCGAAAAAGAATGTGCAGGAGGAAGATAAGAAGAGAAAGTTTTGGTTGACTGTATCAAACAGCAAAAGCAACAAATAAGGTACCCTGGAATTGAAACTGTTAAAAAACAATAACATTGTTCCTTAAGAAGATTTTTAAGCTGCGATGGAGAGAAAAAGGGAAAAGATTTGATTTTCTCCTTTTCCTATACTGACAGCTAAGAGACTTAAGAAAGAAATTGGAAAAAAATCCACTTTGACATCAATAGGCATTTAATGCTGAAAATAAAAAGTCAAAGGGATAATAAAGATTTCTGGATAATTAAAAACTTTTGGAAACAGGAAAGGAGAGAAAAAGAATAAAAGGGCAGGATCTGGAAGGGAGGAGACTGCCTGGAATTAAAAAAGAACTTACAGCAAAATATCAACAAGACTTCCAAAAGATACATTCTAACTGAAATATCACAACAAAAACCGCAGGAAGAGAAAGTCAAAAAAGAAATGAGAAGATATAACTCAGGACTATCTGGATTACTTGATGATTTCTGGATTTTTGGTTATTGTTTTGAATGACTAAAATCAATCGGGTGGTTATTTAAAACTGTTTAAAATGGCTCCACTTTTAGAAGAACTGAAAATGGAACTTAAAAAGTACAAAGATGTACAAAAAGGGAGAGGTTCTTTTGGCTTCATATTTCACTTTTTAGAAATGGAGATTTGGAATTATGAGAAACAACAAGAAATGCCTGCAGAACAAGAAGATTGCGACAAAGAAAAAGCCATCTTTAATTAACAAGTAATCTTAGATGGGGAGAAAAAGGAAAGGAGGGAAAGAGAATAGAAAGTTTAAGATTGGGAAAAACAACTCCCCCCCAAAAATAGAGTGAAAAATAAGTATAAAATCAGAAAGCAACAGAAGAGGGAAATGCAGAAGAGAGAATTAGAACTAGAGAGACAAGGGGGTAAAAAGGGGAGAAAGAAAATGAGAGGGAAGAAAGAAAGGAAAAGAAGTTATAAAGGACAGAAGCAAAATATAGAGAAACAGAGCCTATTTAGAGATAATGGGTGAAAATTTAATGGAAAAAGGGATTCTGCAAAAGTACATAAGATAGTATGGTTATATTAGAAGCAGAAATAACTAGAAAATATGAAACAATGTATGATTAAAATGTCTATCGTAATTCAGTGGAATGCTTGTCAATAAATAAATGTAACAAAAGGTATATTTAATGATTTATAAAACATATGTGAAGAGAAATAAGGGAAAAATTAATTATGGAGATTATATGTATTTTTAAGGAAGTATGATATTTAATTGAAAAGAAGTGTTAAAGATGTTAAGATTTTAATGATTATTAATGATAGAACTGAACTGGAATGGAATGAGGGTTTATAATTCCATATATTTACAATCTTTCTATTTTTAAAAAATAATATAGTGTGTATTATAAGAATGTACAAGCAGAATTCAATTGGAAGTTATGTATTATGTATTATATTGAAGGTCATAAACTTAAGGTACATATTGAAGTTTAAAAAAGAGTTGAATGGGTGTAATTAAAAGATATAAAGGTGTCATACTCCAATTAGTAACTACAGGAGAAAATTTGTTTAATGAGAAAAGATAATATGAAATTGGAACAGAATAGACAAAAGTATAAATATAATGATTTGAATTGAGATGAGATAATCAAAATAAAATTGAGAAAATTAAAAGAGGGGAAAAACTATATAGGAAATGTAAAATAGTGTAAGATATGGAATAGAATACAAAAAGGAACATGAAATTGAGTTTTGTGTCTGCATAAAGAAGTTTAACTTGGGACCATGCTATTTTCAAAAAAGATGTTTTACTTGTATTTTGTATGTGTGAAAACCCAAATAAAACTTTATATTAAAAAAATTCTGCTACCGGTTCTCTAGAACTGGTTAGAACCTGCTGAATACCACCTCTGGTTTGCTTGTGTGGAGTGACAGCAGAAACCATTCAAAGTTACAATGGCACTGAAAAAAAAGTGACATATGACCATTTTTCACATTTACAACTGTTGCAACATCTCCATAGTTATGAGAGGCCAGGCAAGGAGATGCATGCCTCAATGTGAGTGATATTGAGTTGGCCATGCCCAGCCAATAACATGACCACCAAGCCATGCCTACCAACTTAGCCACTCTCACAGAACTGATTGTTAAAAAATGTGAATCCCACCTCTGATGGTAACCTTTAAAGTAGGCCCTCAGGCAGTCTATGCTGAGGATCAATGACAAGACTATCAGGAATAGATCAGAACTTTTAAGCTTCTTTCTTCTTTCCCTCTCCTTCTTTTCCAGGTTTGAGCTGGGAATATAAAAGCAGTGTAAGTACATTAGGATGTCACACATGGGGAACAAATATAAAATCAAAGCTTAACATGGAACATTGCATTCTACAGATTGTATTTCATTAAGGCTGCCAATCTTTTTCCCTTTCCCACATAATCCTGAAAGAAGATAGAATTCGCAGCACCTCTGAGTATGTGAACTGTGTCTGAAGTCATATTCAAAAACAAAAACTATTGTATATTATTGAAGTACCAACTAATTATTAAAAGCATATTTATTGTGGTTGGACCTTAGAATAATGCATGCCTACCTCTTCTATAGGTAGTAAACTCTAATAAATAGTGATTATTAACATCACATTTATCAAAGCTAGACAGTACCATAAAATTCATGTCACTTGCAGAATTTTTTTTAAAACCTGATAGGTATATACCCATAGTTATTGAAGATACATAACTTTGCACACAATTTACTTTTTAAAGTGGATCGTTAAATCCACTAAGAGTCTATTTAATTCTTTCACAGATTAGGTAAATCATAATAATGATTTACAGAAATATACCTTGTATGAAGATCTATGGAAATGGTGAGATGGCAAAATACAAGTTGCTGTGTAGTTCACAGACTTTCATGTGAGATGAATATCACCAGTTTATCTTTGTTATTCCAAATTCTTTTTTTTAAATAATAATTCATATTTTTCTGTTAATTTTAGTAATTCAAATGAAAAAAAAAGTAATTCACAAAGAATCTGCATGTCAGGATTGTATCTTGTGTAGAAAAGCATTGCAAAATTTGTACAAAGAAAAAATAATATTCCTTTACATAAAATGGTGTGATATCAGGTAGAAATAATTATTATTCAAGTTTTAATGGTAGGTGAGCCAGAATTTTTTTCTCAGGGTTTCAAAACAAGAACAATGAAACACTGAATTTGATTTATCTAACCAAAGAAGTAAGTATTTATCCTCCTTCCTAAACACAAGCCATCCCATGCCTTTGAGCACCACTAGAGGTTGCCATGTACTGCTTCTTACTACATGACCAAGTCTGCAAATTCAGAAAGAAACAATTTTATAGCAGATATTAAGACATTGAATGAACATCTAATCTTTTTTCTCCATGTTGCAGTTGCACTTAAGACATAGGCATGCTGCCATGGCTCTGATATACAGAGCTAAGAGCTAAAATGTCATGTTTAGTTACTAATAGATACCATGGACATATTACTCTCCTTGGCAGATCTGTAGATAATCTACATTTTAATTAACAAAATGAATTACATCAGTTCAACTTTGAATATTGAACAGTCCCATTGAGAATTTCATTTCCTGGCAATCAGATTATAAATGGTTAGTATACAACACAATATTGGGCAATGGGCAGTGTTCATTATGCTAGAATATATTTGATGCTAATGGACATGGTTCTTAGCACATGCTCTTAAAGATGGAACTGAAGCATGGCATCCATTCACAAAAAAAGTAATAACTTTCAGTTATGGCCAAAGTATGGCTAATACATTGCCCAATTGTATGGTTCTAAGTTCTAAGCTACCCAGATGACTATTTCTTTTTTCATATTTGTTACTCCAATCTCTGCTCTACTTCCTACGTATCACTTTAATGCTGTTTTATTTCCACACTGAAGGTATTTCCACACTGAAGGTATTATGATCAATTATCCTATGGCTACAGTTTTTTTTTCCTTCCTGGAAATCAAGAAGGAAACTCTTAAGGGAGATTTTGGTAGAGATTTGAGATAAAAGAAATATCAGGAAGAGGGAATGCAAGAGTAAGTGTAAATAGAACAACCAGCGAACCATACGGTGATGTGCATACTAGCTCCATATCTTTCTTTCAGAATTTGGATGACATTATGCCCTAACAAAAAAGGAAAGCTTGAGTTTTAGGGGAAAAAAGAGAGCTAAACTTTTCCAGGGTGGTATGTAGGGCTAACCTTGAGAGAAGGGAGAAACAGCTGCAGCCAAGACACCAGTCTGATAAACAAAATCTGAGCTCAAAGGAGGGGTGAAAGTGGAGAAAGCATCTCTGAAGGGATCCTCCCTGGTTTTTTGGAGAGTAAAAGTAGAGGAGGTAAAGATACTTTTGAATTCCAAGATACTGTTCCTAGAGTCTTAAAATAAGACAACTTATGGTTGGCACTTCTTGTCTCAAAGGGCTTACAAGAGTCCGGCAGGTGAACCTTATTGGCCATGATTTTCTCCTTATGGAACTATTTTGCTACCTAAAGTCAAGATAGTTTTTCCCCTGTCCATATTCAGAGAAGTAGCTAAAGCATCACTTTTTAATACTGTAAGCTTGGGTTAAAGAACTGGTGGTTATTCTGGAACCCATGATATTTCCCGATGAGATGATGATTTATTTCTCTCTCTTTTTTAATTATCATCTTTGTATGTGTTGTTATTTTTAAAAAAACACAAAGAAACAAATAGAAGAAAAATTCAAAACCTTGGATTTAATTTAAAATATGGCTTATATTAACAAGCCATTGAATTAAAGAACAGAAACCTCATATCCAACAGTAAGGGAAATATGTGTCATTTTATAAATGCTAAAAATAAAGCAGAAATGAACTGAAATGGAAAACAGATGCACCTCTTTATGCCCAGACTATTGTGGAAGCATCCAGCTTTTTTTTAGTTTTTCTTTGCAAAATGCTGATGGAAATTTTTTACTTTTTATACAATATTGAAGAGTATTTGCAGCAAACAAAAGCAAGAAAGAAGGGGTTGAGAAAGTGAGTGTGCTTTTAAATAATGTACTGAAAATTTGCAACAATTATGAATAATTAACGATTGCATAAAGCAAAACCATGGGTTACATAAAGAACAGTAAGCTTACTCCAGAATTACAGCTCATTTTCTGGGTATGACTAAATGACTATCTCTTTGTATGATCAAGTTTAAGGATTTACATAAAATAATTGTAATAAATGATATATCCCATGGTACGACAAAATGTTACTTGTATTTTTAATTCTTCCCTATTTCTTTGTTATAAAGAGAAAACATGTAAGAAATGTTGAGTTTATACTGGGAATATAAACTCAATATATTGGGAATCCAATATATGAAGGAGAATCTGGGTTTAACTAAAATATAAGGTCTAATTCTTGCTGCCTTTTGGATAGATTGCCGAGTTCCTGATACCAGCATAAAAAGACTTTTGGACCCAGTGGCTGGTCATAGAAAAACAAGTAGAGCATTAGTTTCTGACTATCTGGCTTATGGATGAGTTCACCTGTAATTATATTCCTTACTGTCTCTCCTTGAGATTAGGTAGCTCTGCTTTCATCTCTGCATCACATTTAAAAGAAATGTCAATACTTTTAAATACTTTAAAATTTTGATTATTTTAAAATGTATTTCTAAACATGTGGAAGTTTGGTTTTGAACTGGAACTTAGCTGGGATTCTTATAGAGTGTGAAAGTCAATCTTAATTCCAATGTCCAATGTTTCAATTTGAGTTCAGGCTGGAAAACCAGAACTGAACATTCATACAGGAATTTGCAAATATTTCCCCCCCTATTTTTTTAGCATGTTGTCAGAGGGGCAGACATCTCCAACTGTATTAAGCTACACAGCAGTGGGTTTGGGTTTTAATTATGTCAGCTCATCATCGATTTAATAAACCATGATAAAATGAAACATGGCTTAGAACACTATATGAACCAGTCAGGATCTCATTATTTCGCAAATAATTGGATTTTTGGTAGTGGCTAAGAAGTAATCAGCTTAATAAAGATGGGGTATACAGAAAGTATACAGTCATTATGAATCCATTATCTTCCACTTAGAGACAAACAACCTACTCTCTAATAAACAATTTGGTTTCAGAAAAAAACTATCCTGTAATCTGCCACTCTTACACTGCAAAAACATATGGACTACACAACTCAATCAGGGCAAAACAATAGATGCAATCTACAAAGACTTCTGTAAAGCCTTTGATTCAGTGGTACACAACAAACTACTCCTAAAACTAAAATCTTACGGTATCTCTGGACACCTGCATAACTGGATAGAAGCATTCCTGTCAACCAGACAACAAATGGTAAAAATTGGGAGCATCCTATCAAACTGTACCTGTCAACAGTGGAGTCCACCAAGGCAGTGTTCTAGGACCAACTCTCTTCATACTCTACATACATGACCTCTGTGATCATATTAAGAGCAACTGCGTTCTCTTCACTGATGATGTAAAGCTATTCAACACCATAGACAATACTGCTACGCTTCAAAAAGACCTTGACTATGTATCAGAATGGTCAAACAAATGGCAACTTCAAATCTCAACAAACAAATACTTTGTCTTACATATTGGCAAAAAAAATCAGAAAATAAAATACAAGCTGAATAGTCAAGACCTTGTTGATGATCCAAACTCTGTCAAGGACCTTGGAATATTCATCTCTAATGATCTGTGCTGGAGCCCACTGTACATAGCCAAAAAGGCATTAGGAGTTGTTAACCTAATCCTATTTACCCTTTTCTCTGGTAATATCACACTACTAACTAGAGCATACAAAACATTTGCTATACCAATACTCAAATACAGCTCATCAGTCTGGAACCCACACTACGTATCCGATATTAACACAGTTGAAAAAGTCCAGAAATATTTCACAAGAAGAGTTCTATACTCCTCTACTCGTAGAATGCCTTATGCCACCAGACTTGAAATCTAGACCTAGAAAACCTAGAACTACTCCGTCTTCAATCCGATCTAAGTATAGTATATAAAATCATACATTGCAATGTCCTACCTGTCAATGAATACTTCAGCATCAACCATAACAATACAAGAGCATACAATAGATACAAACTCAAGTTAACTGCACCAAACTTGATTGCAGGAAATACTTCAGCAACAGATTGGTCAATGTCTGGAATACTCTACTTGACTCTGTGGTCTCTTCCCCAAATGCCAAAAACTTTAACCTTAGACTGTCTACTATTGACCTCACCCCTTTCCTAAAAGGTCTGTAGGGATTATGCATAAGTGCACCAATGTGCCTACCGTGCCTGTCCTATTGTTTCTTTTATTTTTCTTATATGTATCTATTTCATGTATTCATATAACTATGTTTATACTTATACCTATTATCTTGTAAGCAATTGACAAATCAAATAAATCAAATCAAAAGTCCTTACCATTTAAAGGCGTCATACTTCAATTAGTGATTACAGGAGAAATATTGTGCTAATAAGAAAAGAAAAATGGATTATTATAGAACGGACAAAAGAGATCAGTATAATGATCTAAATTGAGATGAAATGAATAAAATAGAATTAAGAGAGTGAAAAGAGGGGAGAAACCATATAGAAAATATAAAATGGTAAATAAGATATGAAATGGTATATAAAGTGAGCATGAACTTGATTTATGTCTGTACCAAAAGATGTAACCCGGGACTAGGCTGCTTTCCAAAAAGAAGTTTTATGTTTTCATGTTTTGTGTTTCGTTTGTATATATTTGTTTATTGAAAATTAATAAAATTCATTAAAAAAAAATGTCCTTCCCATTTTGAAGTTGTCATTGAGCCCTCAAAAAGTTTTATGATGTTCTGAGATTCTCATGGCTGTCCATCTCACTTGAACACATTTTGAGTCCTTGGAAATCAGCCCACCTTTGCAGCAGTGTCCTGCAGTCACATGATTTATTATGTTTTTGTCAGAAATCAGCTTCTTACTTCCAATTTTCAACAAAACTAATCCATAGTGAGCAATAGGTTTGCTTAAAAGCTTATATAGCACTTCACAGTGCTTTATGTGGTTTACTCTATGTGGTTTACTCTATGTGGTTTACTCTATGTACTCTCTATGTGGTTTACAGAGTCAACATACTGACCCCAACAATCTGGGTCCTCATTTTACCTACCTTGGAGGGATGAACGGCTGAGTCAATCTTGAGCCCAATAAGAATCGAACTGCTGCCAGTCAGCAGAATTAGCCTGCAACACTGCATTCTAACCACTGTGCCATGACAACTTTCTTAATGACTGCAGATTCACTTAACAACCATGATGATTCCCTTAATGACAGCTGCAAAATAGGTCATAAAATCAGGTGAGTCATGTAATGACCTGCTTTACAACTGTGACTTCCAACTTAATGGTAGGCAATCACAAACTGAAAATTATCAATATTGAGCCATGGTGGTGCAGTGGTTAAAATGCAGTACCACAGGCTATTTCTGCTGACTGCCGACTGTCTGCAATTTGGCAGTTCAAATCTCACCAGGCTCAAGGTTGACTCAGCCTTCCATCCTTCCAAGGTCAGTAAAATAAAGACCCAGATTGCTGGGGACAATAAACTGACTCTGAAAACTGCTTAGACAGGACTGTAAAGCACTGTAAAGTGGTATATAAGTCTAAGTACTATTGCTAGTGCTATATGTGTAAGTTTTGCCAATAATGGCTGGTGACATCCCAAGGATTAATGCCTGGTTGTTTTGCCCATGTATTGCCCTTCCAATGCAATGTAGAAAATATTTTTAAATGCTTCTCTTTGGGTGTTTTTTTCCTTGAAAAATGGCATGAGAATGCAGTCCAGTTAATCCTTTTGTACTACTTTATGGCACAAAGAGAAGGATAAAATATATGCACAGGTTTGTCACACATATTCATTTTTCTGGAATGGTATAGGATCTCCTAAAAGGGTTTGGTCTGGAAGACCTCCAAAATCCTACAGAATTAGAAGGTCTACAGAATTAGACCTTCTAATTCTGTAATATATGTAATTCTGTAATATCCATGCAAATGAAAAATATTGCATCGTAACACAGCTTGGAAGGCTGTCCCCTTAGCTTCCAGCCCAAGAGTATCTGCTTAATTTCTCTCTTCTCTCCCCTTAATTTTTTATATCTCAAGTTCTGAAAAAAAAAAATGCAAATAGAAACTTTCCAGGATAAATAACTTTATCTTGACAAAACCCCTGGTGGCATCCTATGGCAATTCATTATTTTTCAATTAAATTTACCATTTGCTGGCAGCTGCCCTGTTTTAATTTTCTGCTGTTTGTTTACTGAACAAGGAAAAACATAACATAAACCCCTATAAAAGTCAGATTGAGTTAATTAAATGAGGTAGTGGGAAGCCCTAATTCAACTCAAGAGTACGTTGATCAGTGGATCTTCTGAACAATGTCACTTTCCCACAAATTTATTTTTCACATTTCAGCAGCATAATTAGTTTGGAGTATTGCCCACTCTTCTTCCTGATACTGTGCTGTGTCTTATATACACAGTTTTTCTACCAAATAGTTTTGAGGTTGCACTCTTCCTCCCCCCACCCCACCCGTGATGCTTCTTATCATTAATGACTTGGGAAGAGAGAAAAGTTTGTGTGCTAATCCAAACAGGGGAGGGGAGGGGGTGGCCTGAATGTTTTAGGACTATTCTCCAGTTCATCGGATGTCTCTTAAGTGGGCTGAGAAAAATCGGTTCTGCCTGAGCAGCTGGACAGAGTTGTAGCAGAGATCCTTCTTAACATAAGATGTCAAGGACAGAAAATAGGGTCACCTGTATATAAAATATGTTCTTCACCAGTGATTGGATTTTATCACTCTGGTGGACCAGAATGCAATAAAACAATGCATCTCTTTTATATGAAAGGTTCTTGATCAGCCCTTGTTTCCCACAGTTAAAAAAAACATTTGTTGTTGACATGAAAATATCTGCTTAGGAACTTATAGGTCTGACTACATATGTATTCAAAAATTTGTTCAGTCCATCAAATATTGTGTTTTGCTAATTTTTAAAAATCTACTTTTTCCTTCAATGCATTTTTCTAATATATGCATTTTATGTTAACAAAGCTGAATACCATGTGTGTGTGTGTGTGTGTGTGTGTGTGTGTGTGTGTGTTTCTAAAGTTGGGGTTTTATAATTTTCGAGCTCAAAAATATTCTGAAATGGAAAACAATACATCCATGTTAGAATGGATTCTCATTTGGTAGATCATGTCTTTTTTCCTCTAAAAGAAGTTGACAATATTTTTAAAGCCTACTCTGTGACTATTTATTTTCAGAATAGAACCAGCTGATTAACCTGATGTTTCCAGATTTTCCCATATTCTCAGTTTTTCTTTGGAATTTTGTTTAAAAAAAACCAGTAAGACTTTGTAGGTTGGCCATTAATGTGAATCAAAAGGAACTAGAGATTATAATTGAAGGAATAGAACTCTCAAATATGAATTACTAATGCAAAATGAAGCAAAGTATTTTAACATTGAACATATGGTAGGATATTTTTAAACAGCAGACCCAGAAGTTAATTTTAAGGGCTTCTATAGATAGACTCTGCTTAAGATATGTTATGAAAGAGGAACAAGTTTTACCTGAAAAGATTGAAAGTAATCTGAAAGTGGATTTCAAAATGACATTATGATATTGAAAAAGAAGCTAGACTTACAAAACAAACCCTCCGATACCATTATAATTAAAAGCAATATACAAATAGCAAACCACAAGAGTGATATGGATTTATAAAAGAGACTTGTTAAAGTTTTGAAGAATTTTGTAAGAAGAGATAAAGAAAAAAAATGGAGAAAAATTCAAGTTTTAGGATGTTATTTCAAGAGGCTAAAGGTCAAGATTATTAAAAGTAACAGGAAGGAATAAAAAGTTGGTTTATTTGATCAAGATTAAAATAGATATATTGTTATTTCTGGTACCCTTAATGGACTTTTGAGAGGTCATATACTGTGTTTAAGAGAAGATTATGTTATTAAAATCATGTATACTTTTTTGTATTGAAAGGCTAAGTCATTTTTATATACATATTTTTTATTATTTTTCTTTTCTATTTTATTCTTTTCTGCATTTTTTTCTTTGCTAGTTTGCATCAGTTTTTAACTTTGTAAGGGTAATTGTTTATGAAATTACCTATTAAAATAGAAAGCCATGTAATACCAGAGATTGGGTCAGTAAAGTTAAGAAATTTTCTAGTTAAACAGCTTTCTTTCATGGGATGACAAGCTAGATTGTGAGATCTGTACTTTAGGTCTAAAAGCCATAAAATAATACATTGTAGTGGCATGGAAACAGCTCGTTTTGCTTATGTGACACGTCCAAAGAATGCTGCTTCCTCCAGGAGACAGCAGAGAAGAATGAATGAAAGAGGACTGCATGCACTGAATGAATAGTAGGTAAGTCAAGCAGCCACAAAGGAAATTTCCTTTTTAAATTCTCCTTATTGACATTGTCAATAAGTCAAACAGTACATGGCTACTTACTGTAGATACAATGCAACACATGCATTGCATTCTAATGACACTTACCCTTTTCACTGTGTACTTTCACAGATCATACCTCAGCATGACAATTGGTTGTCATCTCAGTTTCTCCACAGTAATAGATATTCAATCTCTTCTGAATTTTATACAGCAGCCTTAAAGCAGTGTGGGGCTCAATAAATGAACAGAGGATAGAGTAACTGGCATTGATTTCTGGAATTTAATACTGTGCTGGCACAAAGGGCTATGGTATCAGTGTGGAGATGGATGTAAAATATCTGACCAGAAAACAATCCATTCTTGTGATACTGTATACACATAATCCTTATGTGGCAGACCTACTTACAAAGTTAGATAATTCAACTGAAAGTGTTATGTATGTACCACAGTTAATAAAGTATGAGCTTGAGGTTAAGTGCAGGGTTCTGGCCCTGCACTTCTGATTGGCTGTTAGGCGGCCAGATCGGATTGGCTAGTTCTTAGGAATCCGATTGGCCCTTAACTGAGGATTATTATTGGTTTAAAGTCCTTGCGTTCATAGCTCGCTATTGGACAATTCTCACAAAGGTTGCCTATATAAGGCAGGGTTCACTGTTGTTGTTTAGACAAGTCACTATGTAATAAAGAACTGAAAGTTCACCAACAAAGACTGTCTCCAATTTACTCCAACCCATGTCAGAATACTTAACACTGGCGACGAGGATGGGATTTGGAGACATTTGAATCTGAGAAGCCAGGAAGAGATACCGAGCACGTGTTGAGACGGCGCCATCAACGGAACCATGTCCGGCGGCATCGTACCACCCGCTCCATTCGATCCAAACCAAGAGGATTGGGAATCCTACATGGATCGCTTCCAAATGTTTCTTGAAACAAATAATTTGAAGGACGCCACACCAGCAAAGAAGCGGGCAATGTTCCTGATGCACTGCGGCCTGGCTATCTTTAAAATGGCTAAAGCGCTGGCGAAACCTCGAGAAATGAAGGCCATGAGCTGGGACGACCTCGAACCCATCCTGAGAGACCATTACGCGCCAACCGTTCCTACACTTGTGAGACGCCACGAGTTCTATCAGAGAAACCAGCGAAAAGGAGAGAACGTGGCCGATTTCGTGGCGGATCTCCGAAATTTAGGGGGCCTCTGTGGATTCGCAGATTTAGAGGAAGCATTGAGAGATCGATTAATTCTGAGATTAGATGCACTAGACGTGCAAAGCAAGCTGATGGCAAAAGGTGACATCAGCCTTGCTGACGCCATCGCTGAAGCCACGGCTGCGGAGGCGACCAAAAAGTCAGCTGCACAATTACGGCAAAGCCGCACTCCGGTACCACCACCGACAAGCGACATTTTATCCAAGTCTGAAGGGCAGCTACTAACAACGCACCACGAGGACCTCTCTTCGTCGTCAGACAGCGACGAAGAAGGGGTCCATCGACTGCGGTCCAACCGGGACCCTCGCCCTAAGCCCTTAGGCCCTTGCGCAGGTTGTGGAGCAAACCATGCCAGGGCCAAATGCAAATTCCGTGACGCACTCTGCCATGAGTGCGGGAAATGAGGCCACATCAGCCAAGTCTGCCGCAGCTTACCAGGACCCAGCCAGGCCTCAAAAGGGGCCAACTATCGCCAATCGACAGGAAACCGTCCTGTAAGGCGAGAACCAGTAAACCACTCCTACAGAAATCGAGCATTTCAAAAAGAAGAGGCTCACCATACTGTCACGCCTCAGCCATGGACGCTAAGAAAATTCGAGTCACGGTAGCTATAGAGAACCAACCTTGCCACATGGAGGTCGACTCGGGATTGTCCCTCTCGATGGTATCATGGAAGACGTTAAAGCAACTCATCCCTACAATCCAACGCCAAGACCTCCGATTACAACGCCTCATCCTCAAGGACTACCAAGGGAACCGAATCCCTGTAGTCGGGTCTTGCCGAGTCCGAGTCTCTTTTAAAAAGCATACGGCATACTTACCTCTAACGATCATCGATAGAGATAGGCCTAGTTTGTTGGGCCTCCAATGGTTCGCGGCACTTGGCATCGAAGTGGCCGGCGTGAACCGAATCGGTGATTGTGAGTGGGAGGAGGACCTGATTTCTGAGTTCAGCAATGTCTTCGCAGATCATTTAGGCGAGTATAAAGGGACCCCAATCTCATTTAGCCTAGATCCAAAAGTAGCCCCAATCAGTTTGAAGCCCCGTCGAGTTCCCTTCGCTCTTAAAGCTAAGATAGATGAACAACTCGACAAACTAATTGCACAGGGGGTGTTGAAGCCCATTGATCATTCTCCATGGGAGACTCCTATTGTAAGCCCCATTAAGCCAGATGGGTCAATTCGAATTTGTGGGGACTACCGGGCCACTCTAAACCATGCCCTGCAGCAGAATGCGTATCCAGTTCCGGTGGTGCAGCACCTCCTCCATTCCTTGGGGGGCGGAAAGGTTTTCGCTAAATTAGATTTAGCTCAAGCTTATCAACAATTACCAGTGGACGATAAGACGGCCCAAGCCCAAACAATTGTAACGCACAGGGGTGCTTTTAAATGTACTCGATTGCAATTCGGGGTGAGTGTGGCCCCAGGGATATTCCAAAGCCTAATGGAAAGGTTGTTACAGGGAATCAAGGGTGTGGTTCCGTATTTTTGATGATGTATTAATTGCAGCACCAACAAAAAAAAATTTGCAGGATTGTTTGAAATGTGTTCTTAAAAAATTCCAAGAGGCAGGACTTAAAGTAAAAAAGGATAAATGTCACTTATATACTGACAGTGTTGAGTTTCTAGGGTATCGCATTGATAGCCAGGGCATTCACCCTACGGAGAGTAAATTAAAGGCAATAAAAAATGCTCCCAGGCCCCGTAACAAGACCGATCTCCAGGCATTCTTAGGCCTCATAAATTTCTATAATGTGTTTTTACCGCACAAGGCAACTGTTGCTGAACCGTTACACCGGTTATTAGATAAAAAAGCATTGTGGGTTTGGGGTTACCGGGAAGAACAAGCGTTTCAGAATGTAAAAAAATTACTTACATCTGACTCTGTACTTATGCAGTATAACAAGACATTACCATTAGTTATAACCTGCGATGCCTCACCCTTTGGGGTGGGCGCCATTTTGAGTCATGTACTGCCTAATGGGAACGAGGCCCCTGTTGCATACTTTTCGAAGACTCTTTCACATGCAGAGCGGAACGATGGACAAATTGATAAGGAGGCTCTTGCAATCGTTTCAGCTGTAAAGAAATTTCATGAATATGTGTATGGAAGGACATTTACCATTGTAACTGACCACAAACCGTTGCTTGGGATAACAGCCGGGGACAAGCCAACCCTCTACATATTATCCCCGAGAATGACTCGATGATCAGAATTTCTAGTTGCTTATAATTATCACCTGCAATATCGCCCGGGGAAAGCCATTCCCCATGCCGACGCATTAAGCCGAGCACCACTTCCAGAGACTCTCGACGATCCGGCACCACAGGCAACCACGTTGCAGATCGAAACACTCAACTCGCCGCCTATGACCGCCCGAGACATCGTGAGAGAAACCAAACGAGACCACACCCTAGCTCGAGTCCTAGGCTGGGTAGAACACGGATGGCCATTGGACCAAGTCCCAGATGACTTCGCGCCATTTAAAGCAAGACAGACTGAACTTTTTTCACAAAAAGACTGTGTCATCTGGGGCGATAGAGTCGTTGTCCCAGAACGACTCCGGAAGACGCTACTACAAACCCTACACGAGGGCCACCCCGGCATCGTGAGGATGAAAGTACTCGCACGAAGCTACGCATGGTGGCCGGGCATGGACCGGCAAATCGAGCAGTGGGTCAAAGCGTGTACCAGTTGCCAACAAGCCAGCAACGCCCCACCAAAAGCCATGCCTACTGAATGGGAAACGCCACGTGGACCCTGGTCCAGAATCCACCTGGATTTCACTGGGCCAACCAAAGGATATACCTTCCTGCTGACAGTCGACGCATATTCCAATTGGTTAGAAGTTCATCGTATGATGGCCACAACTTCTGAGGCAGTGATTAAGATCCTAAATAGACTCTTTGCAACCCACGGATTGCCTGACGTCCTGGTGTCCGATAACGGGCCACAGTTCACGGCATTGATGTTCGAGCAGTACCTCGCTGACCGCGGCATCTGCCATGCGCTCACCTCGCCTGCGCACCCTGCGACCAATGGCCGAGCGGAACGCATGGTCCAATTTGTTAAAAAGACTTTGCAAAAAATGGACTATGACAATATCGATGACAAAGTCAACCAAATTCTCTTTTTGCAACACATAACTCCACATAGCGTCACCGGCAGAACTCCCGCAGAACTACTGACTCCGTTCCCACCTCGACCAGTTGCACCCTGCTTACGAACCAGAAAAGCCAATAGGATCCAGTGGCCGCTGTTGCACGTTCCAGGTAGGAGACCGCGTTTACGCACCGAACTTATCAGGCGACCTGTTATGGATAGAGGCAACGGTAGTACGAGTGACCGGCCCCAAATCCTACGTAGTGCAATGCTGTGACAATAGACTGTGGAAACAGCATATCGACCAATTACGGTCACGACTCATAACGGCCAGTCAACAACTCCCCCATGACCAAACCGAGGGGGGGGGAGGTACAGAAGAAGAAGATGACGTTCCAGGGAACCTGCTCGAAGAGAGCGACGAATCAAGTGAGACTCAAGAAATGGAGCAGGAAGGAGAATTGTTTGCACCACAAGAAATTGCACCTGAGCAAGAAGCAGAGACACTGCCAAACAATAATCTACCTCAACAGGATTGCAATCAACCAGTCCAATGAAAATCCGAAAGACTTAAAAGACAACCATCCTACTTAAAGGATTATATAACTACACCATAATTAAGAAGCCAGGGGGAAGGGGTGTTATGTATGTACCATAGTTAATAAAGTATGAGCTTGAGGTTAAGTGCAGGGTTCTGGCCCTGCACTTCTGATTGGCTGTTAGGGAGCCAGATTGGATTGGCTAGTTCTTAGGAATCCGATTGGCCCTAAACAGAGGATTATTATTGGTTTAAAGTACTTGCGTTCATAGCTCGCTATTGGACAATTCTCACAAAGGTTGCCTATATAAGGCAGGGTTCACTGTTGTTGTTTAGACAAGTCACTATGTAATAAAGAGCTGAAAGTTCACCAACAAAGACTGTCTCCAAAATACTTCAACCCATGTCAGAATACTTAACAGAAAGGCAAACTAATATTTCATATGGCCATATTTGCATTTAAACCAGACAATCAGCTGCTCTGCACACAGCAATTACATGTTAATGTGACATTCTCACAAGACACAGATTTCTTGGGAGATGACTTGGTTTAAGGAATATGCCAACTGCATGGATAGAATTAATATTATTTGTAAAGCATATGGGTGCTTTCACAACCAATTAGTTTAAAGTTAAGTGGCAATGTAAGAAAAGGAGGATCTATTTCCTGCTTCCTTCAGCCCATTGTTGAGGGACTAAGGAAGGTGTTTACTTCTCTCCCTCTCCCTCTTCCTCTTCCTCAGTCTGTGTGCGTATGTGTGTTCCTCTCTCCATTATCCTACCTCCCCATTATTGGGGAGATATTATTAGTATTGTAGCAGTGGTGGGATTCAATTTTTATTTACTATAGGTTCTGTGGGCATGGCTTAGTGGGCATGGCAGGGGAAGGATACTGTAAAATCTACAGTCAGAGATGGTATTTGCCGGTTCTCTGAACTACTGAAAATTTCTGCTACCGGTTCTCCAGAACTGGTCAGAATCTGTTAAATACCACTTTTGTATTGTAGGTGTCTAGGTCTAGAAAAATTTGGACAATCCCAAAATTACAAGAAAGAACTTGTGTTTTCTCGTCAAATGTGATAATTCCAATGGGTTGCTTTTAATACAATTGGAATGAAAAGAGATAGATCCAGGAATCTCCATATTTTCTGAGAACTCACATTTTTTAAAAAAAAACACCTTTTCCAGAGAAGGAGGAAGGGAAGGAGGAAGGAGAGACAAATTATAGTAGATAATTTACAATGTAAACTAAAACTTACATTTGGCAGATAGTTTTTTAAAAAAATCTCTTCAGGGTTTTATTTTTTAATCCTGCATTATTAATTCAGATCAAAAATTGAATGAGACACAAGCTGAGATGTAATATTTAATGAGAAATGTGAAAAGACACTTCCAGTCTTTAAAAAATGCTTGTATTTATGTGTGTTAGTTGCTGGCACAAACCAGTTCTGGGAACATAGCAAAATTAATTTATATTCAGATATTTCTCAAATTATTAATGCTTAACAGTAAACATATTAGACTAAAAGGGAGAGATTTTAAATGACAGTAATAAGCAAAGAAGCAACTCAATTTTTTTCTCTGTTTCTCTTTCCCAAGCAGCTGCCAGAACGTGACAGAGCTTCAGTAGCATACAAGTTTTATTTATTTTATTTATTTATTTATTTTGATTTGTCAATTGCTTACAAGATAATAAGTATAAGTATATACGGTACATAGTTATGAATACATGAAATGGGTACATATAAGAAAAATAAAAGTTACAATAGGACAGGGACGGTAGGCACATTGGTTGGCTTATGCATGCCTTCTCTTAGGAAAGGGGTGAGGTCAATAGTAGACAGTCTAAGGTTAAAATTTTGAGGGTTTGGGGAAGAAACCACAGAGTCAGGTAGAGTATTCAGACATTGACCACTCTGTTGCTGAAGTCATATTTCCTGCAATCAAGTTTGGTGCGGTTAACTTTGAGTTTGTATCTATTGTTTGCTCTTGTGTTGTTATGGTTGAAGCTGAAGTATTCATTAACTGGTAGGACATTGCAATGTATGATTTTATATACTATACTTAGATCGGACCAAAGGTGGAGTAGTTATAGGTTTTCTAGGTCTAAAATTTTGAGTCTGGTGGCATAAGGTATTCTGCAATGAGTAGAGGAGTGGAGAACATTTCTTGTGAAATATTTCTGGACTTTCTCAACTGTGCTAATATCAGATACATAATGTGGGTTCCAGACTGATGAGCTGTATTTGAGTATTGGTCTAGCAAATGTTTTGTACGCTCTAGTTAGTAGTGTGATATTACCAGAGAAAAAGCTATGTAAGATTAGGTTAACAACTCTTAATGCCTTTTTGGCTATGTAGTTACAGTGGGCTCTAGCACTTAGATCATTACAGATGAATATTCCAAGGTCCTTTACAGAGCTTGGATCATCAACAAGATCTTGACTATTCAGCTTGTATTTTATTTTCTGATTTTTTTTTGCCAATATGTAAGACAGAACATTCATTTGTTGAGATTTGAAGTTGCCATTTGTTTGACCATTCTGATACATAATCAAGATCTTTTTGAAGGGTAGCAGTATTGTCTGTGGTATTGAACAGCTTTACATCATCAGTGAAGAGAATGCAGTTGCTTTTAATATGATCACAGAAGTCATTTATGTAGAGTATGAAGAGAGTTGGTCCTAGAACACTGCCTTGGGGGACACCACTGTTGACAGGTACAGAATTTGATAGGACACTCCCAATTTTTACCATTTGTTGTCTGTTTGACAGGAATGCTTCTATCCAGTTTTGCAGTTGTCCAGAGGTACCATAAGATTTTATTTTTAGGAGTAGTTTGTCATGTACTACTGAATCAAAGGCTGTGGTGGCATAAATTTTTGTATCAGCTTTTGAGGTTGGCAACGTGAGCAGATTTATTTTTCTGCCAGAATGATCTCTTTTTGGACTGAAGTTTTCTTATTGTTATGGGTAATCTGTTGTTTTTTTTTGGGGGGGGGGAGTTGTTGTTGGTACATATATTTGATGACTCTTTTGATTTCAAGTAAAAATATGTTGTAATGGTCTTCAACAGTATTGCATCCAGTGAATAGAAATTGCCTATCAAAGGATGAGAGATCGTTGTTTATAAGATCATAATTGTCATTTTTGAAGTTATAATTGAAGTTATAATTGGAGATTCTGTCATTGTGATGATTTTTTTGTGTGGGCCTATGTTGAGACAAAAGTCAATCATATTGTGGTCACTGTTGGAAAAGGGTTCTTTAGTTTGTATTCCATAAATTAAATTCAAACTATTGCAGAAGATGAGATCGAGGCAATGTTAAGTCTAGTGTTGTTGGTTACTACTTGTTCCAGTCCCAGATTTGTAACAGCATTGTAGAAGGTTGCACGTATGGGTTCAGTTTTACATTTGTTTAGGATCCAGTTAATATGAGGTAGATTGAAGTCACCAAGAAAGATAAAAGCATGTGGGCAGGTTGTTGCCCATGATAGTAGTGAATTTAGCTTCTTTACATGTTCGATGTCATAATCAGGTGCTCTGCAACATAGTAAGATAGTAATATTAGTACAGCCAAAATTGGGGAAAATATTTACTTCTTTGACTCAATGTAAGAAAAGAGGAGTGGTTCTATATATTAAAGAGGCTATCCCAGCAAAACTGATCTACACGGATGAAGACGGAAGAGTATTAATGGTGGAAATAATGGACAATAATATAAAAATACTCTTGATTGCAATTTATGCTCCGAATGATAAACAAGAAGAGTTTTAAAAAAAGCTACACATGAAAATAATTGGACTGGACTATGTTAATATAATTATGATGGGAGACTTTAATGGAATTGTGGACAATAAATTGGACTACATAGCAACAACAACAAAGCAAAATAGAAAGGCTCTCCCTAAATCTTTTTTTAAAATGACAGACGAACTAACTTTAAAAGATATTTGGAGAGAAAGAAATGTTAAAGCTAAACAATATACTTTTTATTCAAATAGACATTTATCATGGTCCAGATTAGATATGATTTGGATCTCAACAGAATTAATATCCAATATTCAAGAAACAAATATTGAGACAAGTACTTGGGCAGATCATAGCCCAATGACAATTAAATGGAAGGGACAAAAAAAAAAAGATCGAGATGGACATTAAATAATACTATTTTAAAGGAGAAAGATTTTATACAATGGATGAAGAAGGAATTGGCTTTTTTCTTCAGAGATAATAAAAAAGAAGATACTTCAACGCAGAATGTTTGGGATACAATGAAGGCATATGCTAGATGTCTGATAATAGATTATACAAGAAAAAAAGAATATTAGGAAAAGGCAAGCTTCTAAGGCCTTGGAAGACGAGTATAAAAGACTTGAAAAAGAATTACAGAAAATGCCACAGAAAAAAGATATTAAATTGAAGCTGGATGTAATCAAACATAAAATGGAATTAATAGAGAAAGAAGAATTGGCACAGAAAATCAGAAATTCTAAACAGAATTACTTTGAAGATGCAAATAAACCAATTAGATGGCTAGCATATAAATTGAGAAAGGAGAAGGAATCAAGAAAAATATTGAAGCTAATAGATGATCAAGGCCAAGTTTGTTATGGTAATAAGGAGAAAAAGGAAATTATTCGAGATTTTTATGGGCAACTATATAAACAAGAGAATATTGATGAGGAAAAAGTCAAACAGTATCTACAGAATGCTAATTTACCGAAGATACCTAAAGAGACTGAAGAAATGTTAGAAAGCAATATAACAATGATGGAATTAAATGAAGCATTTAAGAGACAAAACAATGGGAAAGCACCGGGTTCAGATGGGCTTCCAGCAGAATTCTATAAAACATTTCAAGAATCATTGAGCATCCCATTGTTAGAAGTCATGAATGAAGTTATGTTAAAGAAGATGATACCCAAAACATGGTCAGAGGCTTATATCACATTTATTCCAAAAGAAGAGGCTGATCCACTGCAAATTAAGAACTATAGACCTATTTCCTTATTGAATGCAGACTATAAAATCCTTGCTTCAATTTTAGCAGAAAGACTTAAAAAATATTTAAATAATTTTATTCACCCAGATCAAAATGGATTCCTGCCAAAGAGACAAGTTAGAGACAATATGAGAGTAATTTTAGATATTTTGGAATACTATGAGGCTCATCCTGAAAAGCAAATGGCTTTGATATTTCTAGATGCTCAAAAGGCATTTGACAACGTGAACTGGAGATTTATGTTATTAGTATTGGAACAGATGGGTTTTGCTAAAAAATTTACTCAAGCAATAGAAGCCATATAAAATAAACAGACAGCAAAGATAATGATGGAGGGGGAACTTACAGATCTTATTAATATAAGAAAAGGCACAAGACAAGGATGTCCCCCATCTCCTTTGCTATTTGTGTTGACCTTGGAAGTGTTGAATAGAAATATTAGGGATGATAAAAGCATAAAAGGAATGAAAATTAAGAAGGAAGAATTTAAACTACAAGCTTTTGCTGATGATTTAGCTTTTATTCTGGAAGACCCGTTAGAAACAGCTCCAAAGTTATTGGAAAAGATAGAGATATATGGTGAGATGGCTGGTTTGAAAATAAATAAAGATAAAACAAAGATTTTGACAAAGAACATGCTATTGAGACAAAGAGAAGAACTGGTAGATCTTTTGAAAATCCAAGTTACAAATAAGGTTAAGTATCTGGAGATATATTTGACAGCAAGATGTTGCACATTAAAAGAGAATAATTATATTAAACTCAAACAACAGATAACTACAGATTTGAAGAAGTGGGAAAACTTGCAATTGTCATTAATAGGGAGAATTTCAACAATCAAGATGAATATTTTACCCAGAATTTTATTTTTGTTCCAAACAATACCAATTAGGCTTGGAAAAGACTATTTTGAAGATTTAAATAAAATCATGCTGAAGTTTATATGGCAAGGTAAAAAAGCGAGAATAAAGCTAAAGCTTTTGCAAGACGCTAGAATTAGAGGAGGTTTTGGCCTGCCTAATTGGGAATTGTACTATCAAGCTGCAAGTTTGATGTGAGTGAAAGAATGGATAACATTAAGAAAGCATAGATTGTTGACATTAGAAGGGCATGATCTGCTGTTGGGCTGGCATGTTTTTTTATGGTATAAGGGAACTAAAACACAGGGTTATTTTCGAAGACATTATATACGGGAGTCTTTGTGGTGAAACTGGGAGAAGATAAAAAGACAATGTTATTTGAAAATTCCAGTTTGGTTATCGACTATTGAAGCATTTTCCTATCCTATAATTTATAAGAAGGAACAAACAGTTAGATATGGGGAACTATTGGATGAAAAGGGTGAACTTAAATCGATCCAAAACTTAGAGGAACAAGGTATAAGGATGAATTGGTTTTCACATGCGCAAATACATTCAAGGTATGATGAAGATTCTAAAACGGAGGGATTTTATGATAAGCAGACTGATTTAGATAAGATCTTGATGGGTACTGATGAGAAAGTGATTAAAAAATTATATGGTTATTTACTGGGAATTAAATTAGAGGAAGAACAAGTCAAAGAAACTATGATTGCTTGGGGGAAGAATTTTGGATATGGGATTGATCTAGAGAAATGGCAAAAATTTTGGTCTCAAAATTATAAAATGACAATGTCAACAGCATATAAAGAAAACTTGTATAAGATGTTTTACAGGTGGCACTTTCCCCCGACAAGAATAGCAAGAATGTTTAAGAACAAATCTGAAAAATGCTGGAAATGTCATCAGATACCCGGCTCGTATTTCCATATGTGGTGGACTTGTGAGGACGCTAGAAAATATTGGACTAAAATTCGCATGTGGTTGGAAAAAATGACAAAGAAACACATAGACTTGAAACCAGAGATCTTCTTATTGGGAATTTTACCTGATATATATAGTAAAGATTTGAAACACCTGATTGTGAATGTATTGACAGCGGCTAGGATTGTATTTGCTAAAAATTGGAAGAATGAGAAAATACCATTGCAGGAGGAAATTATTAAGAAAATATTGGAATGTGCTGAGATGAGCAGATTGACATTTGAAATTAGAGAGCAAGAGGATAAACAATTTTATGAAATTTGGGATCTTTTTTATCAATGGCTGGATGATAAAATACAATAATAGAATATTTAGAATGCTCGACAGTAAGGAATATCTTTATTTTGCTATTTTGTTATTACTTTGTTATTTGACATTATATTTATAAAGGGTTTTTTAGGATTGATTTGGTATGATTATATGATTTGTTACAGAATAAACTGGTTAAAGTATTGTTATCTCATAAAGCATGAATGATAAAAAGTATAGTCAAAAATTTCTTTTTTCTTAGTGATATTAGGATATATAAGTTCGGAATGACAATATGAGTTGTTATGTAACATAATTGTAATTGAGACTACAAAATGAATGCACAAAACTGATGAACCAACTGACACACTGGATGTACATATGAGAGTTGATGTTTTAATGTTTTGTTTGTCTTGTTTGTTTGTAGAAAATTAATAAAATCTCTTTCAAAAAAAAAAAGAATTGAAATATGATATTTAAGGATAGTTCACAGATGATGGTCTCAGGAAGAGCAAGCTCCTGGGTAACTTGGATGTTTTTAGATGTAAGGACTTTTTATAGAAGATAGCAACACCACCTCCTCTACGAATTTCATGATCTGATCGGTAAACATGATAGTCTCTTACTGTGGTAATGGAGTCAAGGAGAGATGCATTGAGCCATGTTTCACAGACAAATATGGTGTCGAATTTAGCCATATTTAGTAAGAGGAGAAATTTAGGTATTTTATTCACAAGGTTTCTTGCATTGAGGAGCTTGCATTTAAGGCCAGCAGTTGTCAAATGCTAGAAAGAGAACCAACTGGAAAAGTCAGGTTTCTGAAACAGACTCCTAACTTTCACTCCCACTTTGGTGCCAAAGACAGAAAATTATTTTGAATATATTTATTTGATTTAGATTAGACCATTTATGGATTTCTTCTCCAGTTACATAAAACTAAAGATCTTAATACAAAAATCTAACATAGAAAAAGATAAAGACTGATTACTACTTTGAGAGCTTCATCAAACCACAATTGAAAAACAACATTGTTCCATCTAAAAGACTAATGAATAAACACAAGCAATGACCTACAAATCCTTAGTTGTGAACTTTGGCCTTTTTTATTTGAAGAAATGCCTATTTAAGTGTGTTTCAAATATTATGGTATTCAAATATTATTACAAACCAAAAAAATCCCTTTAAGTTATACAGTACTTACTAGGTTGCTTACAGGCAGAAATAGTATGCAGTAAACATAGTACATAAAGTCTTATATTACAACGTCTTACCAGGTAATGAATATTTCAGTTTTAACCACAACAACACAAGAGCACACAACATATAAAAACTTAATGTAAACCACTCTAAACTTGATTTCAGGAAGTACAATTTCAACAACAGAGTGGTCAATGTCTGGAACTCACTAACTGATTCTGTTGTCACCTGCTCAAATTCCTACTCCTTTAACCTCAAACTAGTCTCTATTGACCTCACCCTATTCCTAAGAGCTCTGTAAGGGGTGTGCATAAACGCACAATCATGCCCACCATCCCTGTCCTATTGTCCCCAATTATTAGTTCCTATTTCTTATATTTAAATTTATATTTATTCTTATTTCTATTGTATTGTAAGCTTTTGACAAAATAAAGAAATAAAATAAAATAAAATACACTGCCTTTATGTGTGCAGCACTATTTATGCATTAACTTTCACAGAGACTCAAATCCTGCACTATCAGGATCCCCAGCATATAAACAGCTATGCATACCAAGGCTTCTGTAGTACACATAACTGGTGCTATACATTTGGAATCATGTTTATAAATATCCTAGGTCTGACATTATGACAGGGTCAACCCTTCTTATCTGAATGGCATAAATTCTGTTAGTGTCTGAACTAAGAATTCACCAGTATATGACCAGCATTGGGCTGCCAAAATATATAGATTCTCACAAAAAGATAATAAAGTCATTGTGGGAAAAAAATCTTTGTGATGAAACTCTGCAATTGAACTCTTTATTGACAAGGGGAAAAAAGAAGGCTTTGATAACTGAATTCAAAGTGTAAGAGGAAAACGAGCAGGTACAGTTAAAAGTGAACAATGAAAGGAGATATCAGACATGGCTCTGCACTTGACATTTTTGTGAAGATTGTAGTTCATATCTTTCTAAGCAGATGCCCTGGAATTTGGACAGATTTTTTTTGGTATTGCAAAAACATGAATAACTTTACAAGGAAATAGTTGACTTGCTAAACAATCTGCTGAGCAAGTAGATAAGAACTCATGTAGAAGAAAGGAAAGATATGATTACATTCTGTTCTCAAAAAATGTACTGAATGGATATAATCCTTCAACTAAGAATACTTTGCATAGTGGAAAGCAAAAATGACAAAATGCCACATTGAGGAGGTGAACTGGATGCAAAACAGGCTTAGTTCATGAAAGTTAGTAAAAAAAATAAAAGAAATACATAATGCAATACATAAAACTGATTTTATGAAAGATAAACTATTTTTTGATATTTATTAATGTATCATAGAGTAATCATGATATTTTATGTGAGGCAAGTCCAGGAGGAATACATTGAGCACAGCAAACCTCTTTACTCTGTCTTCATTGACCTGACAAAGACATTTGATGCACTAAAAAGTAAGGTTCTCTGGATCACTCTGAGATGCTATGGCTGCCTGAGGAAATTCATGTGAAGTTGATTCAGCTGCTCCACAATGAAATGACAGAACAGGTTCTTTATTATGGTGATAGATCAGCTGCCTTTGTCATTTCCAATGGGGTGAAACAGGGTAGTACACTAGCCCTGTCCAGTTGAATCTGTTCTTCATTTGCATGTTGACACATGCTGTCCAAGATTTGAAGGAGGGAGTGTACATCAGGCAATTGACCAAGTCTCACTTTAAGCTTTGTTCCTTGGATGAGGTACCTCCATAATCCTTAAAAAATATCTTCTTGATGATTGTATGTGTGTGGCACACAAAGACAGTGTTATACAGTTGATACTAAAGTGCTATGCTTTTTGGCTTGACTATCCACCTTCACCAGTCCGTATCAAATAACCTTAGAATAAAAAATCACCATTGATGATACTCAGCTGACAAATGTAAACAGCTTCAAATACTTGGGAAGCATCCTTTCAAGTGATAGTTCTTTGGACAAAGAAATTTACACCATAGGCTAGCTGTGTACTAGAGTGCGCAATAAACACAGTGTTGGTACATCCACAAATCTGAAAGTGTGCAAAGCTGTGGTTATCCCTTCTCTCTTATATGGACATATTACATGGACTCTGTACTGACAATGCATCAAACATCTGGAGAAATTTCACAGGCATGCTCTGCACTCCATTCTTGTCATTCATTGGCAAGGCCATGTCTCCAACCTGGAAATTTGAATCATGTGGAATCGACTAACATTGAGTGTCCTATTATTACATGTCATCAGAATGGATGACCATTGTATGCCTTCTCAGTTCTCTATGGTGAACTGGAGACTGAAGAGAGACCTCAAAGTTTTCCATGCAGCACTACAAAGAAGCTGTGAAGGAAGCCCTATGACATCAAGTCAAGGAAACTAGAAGCTGCAGCTGCTGACGAAACCCACTGCTTCATAGCCTTGTGCTATGAAGCCTACACTAGCTTTGAAGGCAGGCACTGCCAAAAACTGATGGGAATCGTGAGTGGTGTCACCAAATAGCACCCACAGTTTTTGTAACAAGGACTTCCAGTGTAAAATGCTATGATTCCAGACTGCAGAGTCATCTCCATGTTCACAGATGAACTATACAACAACAGGTCTTCTTTGAACCTGAAGGACTACCTAATAATAATATAAATAATAATTTTCTCTTCCCTCCCCTATAAACCCTACTCTGCTGTCTCATGAAGATGTAGGGTTATTTATGGAATAGTTCAGCAAAGTTACCCATCCCAGTGCCCATCTAAAGCTCTTATATTGGGAAAGCGGCAATATAGCAAGATGCTGGAAGCAGATGATCCATGGAAAAGGTGTTATTTTACATTGAGCAAGAGGAGGCAATGCTAAACCACTCCTATATTTACCAAGAAAATCACCTCAATAGAGGGAGAAAAGATGATTGATGCTGTATGATGAGCATTTCAGGTTGGATGGCAATTAACACGCTACTGATGAAGAGCTGAGACTCTTTCAAAGTACAGATAATGTTTCTGATGTGCTTAGATTAAAGCCTTCTAGATGTCTAATTGCTGATGTTGCCATTTGAAGGTGCAAAGACAGAATTACAGTGGGAACATGGAATGGAAGATGCATGCACATGAGAAAACTCAGCACAGTGAAAGATGACATGAATCAACTGTATATTAACATCTTAGACATCATCAAAATGGATTGGAATTAGACTCTTGCAGTCAGAACATCATATTGTTTATTACTAGGGACACCTGAATAATAAAGGAGGAGGAGGGAGGGAGGGAAGGAAAGAAGGGACAGCATTGCCCCCATTGTCAGGAAGCATATAGTAAAGACAGTACTTGGGTACAAGACAGTTAATGAGTGAACTATAACTATTCAACTTCATGGGCAAGCCTTCAATATAATACAACAACAATCCAAATGTATGCTTCAACTGCTGATGCAAATAAGAGGAGGTTGTTGAGTTTTATGGTCAAGTTCAATTTAAATCAACAGAACATGCAAGCAAGATCAATCAGTTCTGGGTGTCTGCATGAATGGTTACTGATTTCAAAATAGTCCGCATCAATAGAGTCCTACTCCTTTTTACAGGCATGCAATGCACACATTGCACACATTTAAAAGAGACAGGATGGTGATCACCCAGTCATAGTCAGTATACTTTTGTGTTGGCCAACGGGTAGATTGAGAGGGTCATTTTCCTAAGTAAGATTTTGCTTTTCGTTAAGTTTTGTATACAGCATTTTTCTTTTAGATTCATTTTTTATTTCAAATTCTAAATATAGAGAATAAGATTTTGAATACATAGCTTTTATTATCTAACTTTGCAGAAATTCACACACACATACACACTCAAATTATATCCCAAATATAATACCCTCAAATGGACCCTCAAATTCCTTACACTAGCCCAAAAGTCCAGGCCTGGTTACACTTACTCACTTCCAGATCCTCAATGAACGAAGGACTGAATCTGAACAAAAAATTCTATTTGACTTAGGTTGCAGTGTGGTGCAGTGGATAGAATGCAGTATGCAGGCTACTTCTGCTGACTGCCGACTGCCTGCAGTTTGGCAGTTCGCATTTCACCAGGCTTAAGGTTGACCTCCTTCTGAGGTCAGTAAAATGAAGACCCAGATTGTTGGGGGCAATATGCTGAGTCTGTAAAACTACTTAGAGAGGGATGTAAAAACACTGTGAAGCAGTATATAAGTCTAAGTGCTATTGCTATTGCTATTTAGAGCTTTTATTTGTATCAGCAAAAGCCTGCAGAAGAATTGTATGATACTGCTTATGATTTAGCAGGAGGATCAAAGGAACATGGTATGACATAATCCTTAAAAGTTTCTGGAACTTGTTAGTTTTATCCCATTTCTTCATCCAGCACTTGCCTCCATATAGAAATCCATATAACTATGGTTGGAATATGGATCTGATAACAGTGAAAAACACATGCATAAGTGTAATAATATAGTATCTGGACTTGCAAAACCAAAGCTCTGGAAACCTAGAATAAATAAAACTACATCAGTGAAATAGCCATGCAACGGATAGTATATCTTAACAAATATAAAGATAAATATAAGAAATAAGATATAAGATATTACTTATAGTAATACTATATTACATGTGCAGAGGAGAACTTTTTATTCAATGCTGGCAAAAATAATGTTATAATTATAAGAACTCTGGTAGCACCTTTCTCAGTTAATGCATGTTATTAAAGCTTTCTTGATTTAGAGTTAATCAGATCAGTGGTGGGATTCAAATTTTTTTACTACCGGTTGTGTGAGCGTGGTTTGGCTGTGGCAGGAGAAGGATACTGTAAAATCTCCAGTCAGAGGTGGTATTTGCCTGTTCTCCAAACTACTCAAAATTTCCACTACCAGTTCTCCAGAATTGGTCAGAACCTATTGAATAACACTTCTGCATCAAATGCTTAGAATGGTTAATTTGATATAAGATTTAAAGTAAGACAGGAGGCGAAAAGTTGGGGAAAGATAGGAGAACATAAATTGGTTATGAAACTTCAGATTACATGTCAAACGAATTGCAATATTTATCAATTAACAATTGTAATGCCTTAAAAACCATTGTTGAGATCTTCTGAGATTGCCTGAAACCTTTGATGTATTTGAGTTCAACAGTTTCTCACTTGATGGGGCTGTTCAAGTTCCACTTTTCCACAATACTCACTTTGGGGGAGTATCCTGAGAAATGTCCTGATATTATTTTGTTCTTATTTTGGATCCTGATGTTAATTTTGTACCCATTAATTCTAAAATTTGTTCTGTTTGTCCTCCGTAGAATATAGAGAGGCACTGATAGCAGACAATGGCATATGTCAGGTTAGAGGAAAAGCATCTGAAGGCACCTCTAATTTAGTATTTAAGCTCATTGGGGCTATTGGTGTATATATGTGGACAAAATCGGCACCTGGGTTTCTTGCAGGGACTTACTCATATGATGGCATCATGTTCTGTTCAGGTTATTTGTGGAATCTTCTCCAGAATGGATGGCTGTTTGTATGCAAGTATGGACTTCTCACCGAGTGTCTAAGAAAAGACAGTGTTATTTTCCAGTATGGGTTGTAGTTTATAAATAATTTGTTTGAGTGGATTGAGCAGTGAACGGTAGGTAAACAGTTTACCATTTTTCAGTTTCTGTGGTTTGATATTTAATAGTTCTATTGACTTGTCTATTGATCTCATTGGGTGGATAATTCATTTCCTGAATGCCTGATTTAATTCCATCAGTTGAGCATCTCTGTCAAGTGGGTCAGAAGAAATGTGGCTGAAGCATAGAGTCTTGCTATGAGTGATTGATTTGATAATGCATTCTGAGCAGACACTGGAAGCATGTTGATATGCATTGCAATCTGTAAGTTTCCTGTATAATGTGATGTTTATATACCCATTATGTTGTTTTAAAGGAAGTGGTCTTGTTCTGTAGATAGGTCTAAGCTAAGGATGATGGTAGGGTAGAAGTTGTTGATATCATGTAGAATTTGATGAGAGATTCCTTTTTGTATTATTTGATGAGAATTTGGAACTTGATGAGAGATTCCTTTCTGTCTTATTCTCTGGTTCCAGATGATTAAAATGTCATCAATTAATCTCAAGTAATAGAGGGGATTTGGAGAATTAAACTTAAGAAAGCATTGTCCTAGATTGGCTGTGAAGAAGTTAGCATATTGAGGAGCCATGCATGTGCCTAGAGCTCTGCCATTGTTGTCTCTTTTGTAGAGAAAGATGATATCTCTTTTATAGGAAAAATGATCTTTTGACTTAGAAAGCCTACAATGAAAACTTTAAGCTTGTGAGCTCCATGGACACATGTAAGAAGACTGCTTGTTACTATAATTTATCATGGGAGAACCAATATCTCTGTTCTTCCTAAATAACTCATCACAAGATTTTGCTGTGCAGGTTGGTTCACATATTTCACTTAGTTATGAAATTTGCTCCAGATAAATTTTCTCCTTATATCATCATTACCATCCTATTTTTAAGATTGGTTGCTGTTGCTCAGTATTAGTGTTATGTGGGCTGGTAGTGAAAACTGTAACCTGGTGGGCCTGTACTTGCTCTACCACTGGTCATTCATGGAAGCGTATCAAGTTTGCTTTGCCAAAGGAAACTGATAGAGAGAGGTTGCACAAACTTTCCATTTTGCTTGGAGACTTTTGTCTTGGCTGCCAAATTTATTGGCCTTTGCGACAAACAAAACAACCTAATGCCTCTACTTTGGATGCATCAGCAGGTTCTGTGGTGCCCTGCTTGCTTTCCACAAGCTCACATGTTTCTTCCAATGTATACAGATGGCAATTGGGATCTACTGCCAGTTCAAAACAGTTTCAAATATCCACTGCTTGGATCCTTTGTAGGAATTCTGCCTGCTGCTGGACTAAGAATGCTTGGTACTGGCAAGAGCATCATCATTAACAAATTGGTGAAACATCATCACCACAACCTTCTCCATTCTTGCCATTGATGAGCCATGAGGCTTCTCTCTCCTACCTTTAGAACTACTTTTGTTCTGCTGGGAATAGGCAGTGACCACTAACCCTGCATTAGCCTTCCTGTTCATCCTTGCTTTCCTCCCCCAAATTATAGTATTCTGAACAATTCATACAATTTGATTTTCAACTCAAAGTGTCAGGTGCATGAAACTGGTGCCTCCACCTCTGTTTTCTCTCTCCTTAAAAACAGTAGCCCCACACATTGTGAGTAGTACTAGACAGAGGCAAAATATGAGGCAACTAAATAGTCCCACCCCAATGGTGTATATTAACAGATACACATAGATCTACTATAAATGGATAGCAAAATAAATAAAATATACAATTATTGGAATTGGAATTGGAATTGGAAATGGAGTTAGTTACAGTGAGTTAAAGTTAGAGATAGAGTTAGGGTACGAATTAGAATTCTTTATTAGTCAAGTGTGATTGAACACACAAGGAATTTGTCAGATAGAAATTGATAGAATAATATAATGAATGACTGAGCAAGGGAGAACAATTATGAAAACTAACAAATAAAAACAAAAGATAAAGCTGTGAGGGAAAAGAGAGAAAAAGAAAAGATTGGAGTGAAAAAGAAAAAGAAAAGTGGAGAAAGAATGTTTAGCAAGAAGGGGAATGAGGATGATAAATAGCAACTGTTAGCTATTTGGAGGAGAGTGTCTTCCTAAAGGGAGATCTGAGAGCATTCTCTGACATTTTTGGTGTTAGGTGTCCATTTTAGGTCTTGTGATATGATAGAAACTAGAAATTTGTTTTTGTTTTTTTTCCCAAAAAATTTATTAATTTTTAAGAAAACAAATATATACAAACAAAACACAAAACATGAAAAACATAAAACATCTTTTTTGAAAGCAGCTTGATCCCGGATTACATCTCTTCGTACAGACATAAATTCAAGTTCATGGTCACTTTTATATACCATTCCATATCTTATTACCATTCTACATTTTTTATATAGCTTCTCCCCTCTTTTCACTCTCTTAATTCTATTTTATTTATTTCATCTTAATTTAAGTCATTATACTTATATCCTTTGTCTGTCCTGTTTCAGCTGTCTATTATCTTTTCTCATTAACACAAAATTTCTCCTGTTATCACTGATTGGAGTATGACGCCTTTATATCTTTCCCCTAAATTTAACACTTAATATAATACATAACTTTCATTTGGATTCTTCTTAGTACATTCTAAAGCTATTTTTAAAAAAGAAAAAATTATAAATATATAATATAATTAAAACAATCCATACCAATTGAACTCTACAGTTAAAATTAATATTCATTTAAATCTTAAACATTTTACACATTCCTTTTCAAATAGGTATCATGCTTCTATGGGAACAGTTATAAATTTTGCGTAGTTACTTCCCCCCCATTTCACTTATATTTTAAAACATTATGTAATTAAAATGTTCCCATTCCTTCTTAATTCAATTCTCTCATATTTCATTTCATTTATTTTGTTAAAAAAAAAAAGTTTTACTGAATTACATTGAATATTTTATCCCATTTTATAATCATATGTTATTCCAATTTTCTAACATTATTTCTAATACAAATACAACAATACAGTCTTATGTACCTTTGCAGAATCTCTTTTTCAGTTATAATTTTACCCATTATCTCTAAATAAATCCTGTTTCTTTACATCTTGTTTCAAACCTTTATAGCTTCTCTTCCCTTCCTTCCTCCCTTGCTTTTTCACTCTGCCCTTTTTACCCCTTTGTCTCTCCATCTCCATTTCCCTCTTCTGTATTCCTCTTTTCTGTTGCTTTCTAACATTATATCCACTTTTCACCTTATTTTTCCCTTTTTTGGTTTGTTTTTTTAGGTCTTAAATTCTCTATTCTCTTTCCCCCCTTTTCCCTTTCTTCCCCAGATAAAGTTATTTGTTCATTAAAGATGGCTTCTTCTTTGTCCCAATCTTCTTGTTCTTGTAGTTTCTCATAAGTAGAAATCGCCATTTCTAAAAAATGAAAAATGGAGCCAAAAGAGCCCTTCCCTTCTTGTTCCTCTTCTTTATATTTTTTAAATTCCATTTTCAGTTCATCCACAAGTGATGCCATTGTAAAAAAAAATTTAAACAACCACCCAAGTGTTTTTAATCATTGAAATATAATTTCCAAAAGTCCCAAAGTCACCAAGCAGTCCAAATACACACAAGCTGTTTCATTTAACACTTTCTTCTTTTTTTACTTTCTCTTCCTGGGTTTACAATTCAGTTACAAAGTTCCAATTAAAATGTATCTTTTAAAGTCTTGTTACAATTTAACTGTAGATTCTTTTAAATTCCAAGCATTTTCCTCCAGCCAAATCTTACTCTTATTCTTTTTCTCTCCCTTCCCACTTACAGCAAAAAAAAGTTTTTTCAGTGATCAGAAATCTTTATTGTCCCCTTGGCTTTGATTTTCCAGTATAATTACCTGCTGATGCCAAAGCGGGTTTTTCTGATTTCTCATTCATGTGCTGTCACCGTAAGGAAGGAGAGTAAGAAAAAACAAACTTTCCCTTTTCACTTTCATTCGCTGCTTCCAGATCTTCTTTGGGAGCGATGTATCTTTTTTTAAAATTTAAATTCCAGGGTATCTTGAATGTTGCTTCTTATCCCGGTCAGCCAAAACTTTCACTTCTTAGCTTCCTCCTGCACATTCTTTTCTGGATGAGTGCTTCTTTGTGGCGGCCATTTCTGACTGCTGCTCTACTGCCTTCGGAAAAGGGAATTAAGCCAGCTGAGGAGGGGAGGTGCGGCTCCCCTCAAACCCTGCCGGGTCTTCCCTATCTTCGACCACATCTACGGGGTGGCTTAGCCCTGAAGCCGGCTGGCTCGGGGCACTCCAACAGTAAGCGCAAGCAGAAACTGTGCACAATCGCAGATTCCTGCTGCCGCCAAAGCCCTGCAAACCGGCTGAAGTCTGAAGATCTCTACTGTTGATACTGTATTGTCTAGTATTGTAAAAGGTGGTAGTATGGGAGGGCTTCTTCTAAAGTCTCCCACCATGTCTACAGTTTGGAGTGTGTTTAATTTCAGACTGTTCTGGTTATACCACAAGGCAAGTTATACAACCTCCCATCTGTATGTGGATTCGTCATTGTCTCGAATGAGACCAATCACTTTTGTATTTTCTGCAAACTTCAGTATTTTAACAAATGGATCATTTGAGATGGAGTCATTGGTATTTAGGGAGAAGTGGAGAAAGAACACAACCTGGAGGCAGGGGGATCAGATGTGATTTTGCCTAGCTTCATCTTCTTCTTCCTAATTTGGAGTACTTTAAATTGTTTCAAACCTGTTGGGTGGGTAAGTTCCCAAGTTATATTCTAATTGAAAAGTATCTGTTGCAAAAAAATAAATGAATAAATTCATAACATAATGAATAAATTCATTATAAATCCTTATATGGGGTTTTTGCTATAGTTAATAGTGGCATATTCCTGGCACTCACCTGCAAGCAATAGTAAAAATTAGCAGGAATTAAGAAAAACCGTTCAATGGCTCCCCTTGATCTTATTGTTACTCATCTTCATCTGGTGCTTTGCATACAGATATATTTCAATAGTGCCTATTGAAGAAGTTTTTCAAGTAGAACAGAAAAACAGCATTTGGCTCTAAACAGAGTTAAGTCTCGCTCAATTAACTGATTAACCTAAAGGGAATTGGAAATGAAAGCAATCTTTCAACTTCTGTGGCACTTTTTCTATAAATATTCCATGCACATATAATAAGACAGATTTATGCATTATTTAAGCTGATAGCTAGAAAACAAAACTGTCTCTAGCAAGTCAGTTACAAAGAGGCATTTATAATGCACTCACTCATTCTACTGTCTTCTTTGACAATCTGACGAGCAAGGAAGGAGTTATATCTATTGTATATTAATGTTTCAAAAGGAGATCTATTGGATAAGAAATGGCATAGTAGATAAGGTTGACTCTAGTTCCTTATGTTTTCCTTCCAGAAAGACCTTATAAGCAGACAAAATGTAATGTAAATTAAAAGAAACATTTTATTCTAATACTTCTTGTCCAATTTTAGTTTACAAAGCAGAATTGCTTTTTTTTATATATAACTTTCTTGGTCAAATTAAACATTACATACAGATACATATACCATCATCCATATATTATGATTGGAGAAGTGAGGGATAGGGGTCATTAAACTTTCCATGACAATAATATCCTAATAGGCATATGAAATCCAACAGATAACTAACAGATAACTCCAATTTGCTTCTTAATGTGTTAATTAAGGCTTAAAAATAGAGATCATAAAACCTTATCCCTCTTTCCTTTTTGTGGCTTTCTAGGAATCTAAAAAAAATACTATCAGCCTGACTTTATGTAAATAAAATTATTGAAGGACATGATTTTTGATGTCAGAGATTGGTGATGATGCTTGCATCTGAGACTATTTTACAGCTGCATTTGAGTTTCTAAAGATGACTATATTCCCTCATTCACCTTGAATCAAGATGGGTTTCATGCCATATCACTCAGGAAAGAAGAGGCTCTTTTGCAAAACAACTGCTTTTCTTCTGCCACAGGTTTTGAAATTCTACTGTATTTAAGCTTTTTTTTTTCCTTTCATAGAAAGGCTTCTTTTAATTGAGTTGATGAATATATCATATAATACACAAACACAAACTGTATATAATATACACTTACACACATACACAAAAAAAACCCATACATATAAAGATAGGGGAGGAGGGAGATAGATAGATAGATAGATAGATAGATAGATAGATAGATAGATAGATAGATAGATAGATATAGATATATATGGTATTCAGCTTTGTTCGGGTATTTTCCTACACCATTATAGTTGTGCTTTTAAAGTTGTAGCAACGTTTCAGCAGAATCTCATCTGCCATCATCAGGCTTCTATATAGTGTTCGTCTGTGAGTCAGACTTTCATAGCCATTTTTTCACAACTGTTTTTAATTTGGTGCTAGCCATCTGCTGTGCCAGAATGCTTTTTTCTTCATCCTGCTTGGTTGGGAATCTTGGTCCTGTGTTTATTGGTCTTGGAATTTGCTGTGTTCTGCTTGATTGGTGTTTCTAATATCTTCTGTCTGTTTTGTAGCTTTTTTTGTCTTGATTGGCTGGCAACATTGTGTTTCCTGTATTGGAGGCTTTTAGTGTGGCTTGGCTCTGAGTAAATGGACGGCTATCATTTATTAGGAAGCTAGGTTTCATCTGGGTGCCTGGTTGGGGTTTGTTTGAGCTGGAGGTATCAGGGGGAGTCTATTTGTGCCCAGGTGTTTGGCTGGCTTGTGGTGTGGAGATGTTTTTGTTTGAAAGTGCAGGCTTCCAGATAATTGACAGTCTGGTGGAATCATCTCTTCTATTCATGCTTTCAGGGTTTTTTTCAATCTATAAGGCCTCCCAAAAATACACAAAGAAGGCATACCTCTCAGACCCCTAGTCAGCTCCAGAGGATCACCACTACAAAACCTAGCCAAATACCAAGCAAAGCAGCTACAGCCCCATGCTGAAGCAGCAGCTTCACATTTACAAAACTCATACCACGTCTTGGAAATGATCAAAGATCTACACATAGAACAAAAAGATCTGATTGTAAGTTTCGACATGGTTTCATTATTCACTCAAGTCCCGATAAAAGAAACTCTTGAAATCATCAAAAATAAATACCAACCACCCAAACACCTCATGGAACTAACAGAACACTGCTTAACCAACACATATTTCAAATACAAAGGACAAAGATACAAGCAAATTGAAGGAGCCCCTATGGGATCACCACTGTCACCCGTCATTGCAAACCTGTTCATGGAATTCAAATCCAGAGCCCTAGCCAATGCCACCCACAAACTCAAACTATGGCTAAGATACATCGATGACACATTTGATACTTGACCCCATGGAAAAGAAAACCTAAACAATTTCCTAACACACCTAAACAGCACACACCCCAAAATCAAATTCACCATGGAAATAGAAACAAACAACTACCATTCCTAGATGTACTAATCTACAAAAAAAATATATGGCACACTAGGACACACCATATATCACAAGAAAACACACACCAACCCCTACCTCAACGCTCCATCCCAACACCACCTAGCACAGATAAACTCCATGGCCAAAACATTAATCGCCAGAACCAAGCGCCTGGCAGACAAGACACACATAAAGACTGAACTATGCACCCTGACTAAAGTATTGACAGCCAACAGCTTCCACAAAAGCAAAATCACTGGCTTGATCCACAAAAACACACTGAGACATAATGGAGACCTAGAAGATGAACAGACCTATGGAACAGCTGTCCTGCCCTACATAAGAGGTTCTACAAAATCAGTAAGATACTACACAGGCATCACATCAAGACTACCTTCAAAACAGACAGAAAAATAGCAACCATCCTAAGAAACCCCAAAGATAAAATTGACCTGGAAAACCAAGGCATATAAGGGACTGGGGGGGCAGGGTTGGTGGGGCCAGCTTGATGTCACTCATGTTGGGGGCCCAAGCACTCTGCCAGAGAAAACAGGCTCCTGAACTCCATTTTCAGTTGTGACATCCTCCTGCAACCCTCTGTCAGTAAAAATGGAGCTCAAGAAGGCCACAAGCGGCCCTCCCGAGCTTCATTTTTGTTAAGTTCTGTGCATGGGCGCAAAGGAGGAGATGAGCCGGTGAACAGTGAACTTCAAATTCTTTATTTACATGTGGAAACAGCTCAGCTCAATGGCTGCAATGGGCCCCTTTATATAGGCAAACTCTTAACTATTTAACCAATGAAACACGGGGAGCGCTAGCTCCATTAACCAATGGGAGAGGCTCGTTAATAGCCAATCAGATTCTC